>QFDV01003272.1:367-13082 GCA_003315845.1 Lactarius trivialis
CGCAAGCAGCGCAAGCAGCGCAAGCAGCGCAAGCAGCGCAAGCAGCGCAAGCAGCGCAAGCTTGCCGCTCTCGTTTTACATGAGGAAGAGTGGACGCAAGTCCGTCTGTTCTGCAACCTTCTTCACGTGCGTGGCCAGATAGAGCTACTGACATTTGATGGTATTGATACTTCACAACAGCATCCCAACAGCGCCCAGCAAGCTTTCTCTGCAGCCAAAATTCCAACACTTCAATTGGCACTCCCGGCGATCGAAAAACTCTATGTGTCGTGGGAAAAGGCTTCAACCAAGGTCCGATACGAAAGTTTTGTGCCAGCGCTCGAAGCTGGAATGGCCAAACTTAATACATACTACAAGCGGTCTGCAGACTCTGACGCACATATCATGGCCATGGGTATGTGCATTTCTCACGCGTTTGCTGTTCAAGTTCACTGACCTTGTGCCTAAGTGCTTGAGCCCTCAACAAAAATGATGTATTTCCAAAAGCACTGGTCGCCTGATCTTGTTTCCGAGGTAGAAGAAGCTGTCCAGACCAGAGTAAGTGCTTTCCCATCTATCTGTTCATGAAGTTTAATCATATCAACCCAGTTCCTTGAACGTTTCCGCGCTCTGCACCAGGATCGTGATCCTGGTGTCAAGTCAACTCATGTCCACAAGAGCAGCAAGGCGTCGTCGACCCGCAAGTCTGCCCATGACAATCTTGATGATACAGAGTCCGAGGACGACACCGATATCTGTGAAGCCACTCTTACTTCGCCCAATGTGTGGATCAATGAGTGGAAGTTGTATATCAACACGAATGAGGTTATCCCGGAGGGCATGGGCATCGTACGCTGGTGGGGTGTAAGTACATATATAATTCCATCCATCTTCGTCGCTAATGCCTCTGATTCTGTAGGCAAATGGTTCGCGTTATCCCACTTGGCGCTCTTTGGCCCGGGATTACCTCGCTGTCATGGCGTCTTCAGTATCTAGTGAAAGAGTATTTTCGTCAGCTGGGATCACGATTTCCAAGCGCCGCAACCGCCTCGATGGGGACATCGTCGAGGCACTTCAATGCCTCAAGTCTTTACTTTGTCAAGACATCTCCCTCAACGTGTTTCCCACTGGTTCTGTGGCCGATGAAGAAGCGCTCTTGGACGACGCCGATCTGCAACGCATCAACCAAGAAGGGCCGGCGACAGAGATAGTTGACGCTGCGGAGGATTGGACTTGGGAGGATATTACACATGACGAGATCACACAGGGTCGGATTGACGGCGACGACGACGAGAGCGAGGATATTATCGAATTGAGTCCGTAGTACGTAGTAGTGACATTGTCATTGAGATTCATAAATTACTGTTTGGGGGTACTATGAAGCCGCTGAGCCTTCACCAGCCGGGTCTTGGAGGCCGACGCGGGACTAAGCTGCTGAAGCCTATCGGTATCAGCTTAGTCCCCAACAAATCTAGGCCCGAAGCTCCTGCAAGCTGAGCCTAACCCCCGTCTTTTGGGCCGAGACGGGCCGGGAAACCACTAAGGTCCATCAATGCCGATTATCTGTGCAGTGAAAGATTTGGGATTCAGCGACTAGTTGTAACAGAGAATTCGTAATAAAATGACACGAGAGGCCATCAGTACATAAAATGACACAAAAGCGATCACTAAAATACGACGTCATTAAGGATGCTCGCAATCCAGACACAATAAGCGTAGAAAGGAATCGTACCCCGAACCTCGTTCTGCAATCCGACTCAGTCATTCGTCTTCTCCAAAGAAGTCGGTGACTCTGTTAATTCTAAGTTCTGCACATACGTGGGAGTAGCAGCAGACTGGTGTGTGTCGTCTTCCGATGTTTCCCCGCTGATAGCGGGGAGGGATGCTGGGGCAGTGGAACTACTATCTGACGGAGGTAGCCGGTCTCCATCTCTTGAAGGGGTCGAGTTTTCCAAGGGTTCTCCGTTTGAAGTAGCATCGACTGAAGTAGCATCGACCGACGGTTCATCATCATCGTCTTCATTTGCGTTGCCTCCCGCACTGATCTGACCAGTCTTGACGCTCAGGGAACGGAGACTCTTGCCAGCAGTTGCCCCGGTGCATAATCCGGCAGCACCTCCGTTGCCTAGACTTGCGCTCCAACCACTTGCCTCGCTTTCCCAGCTGCCTCTTCTCGAACTTCGTGGCCTTAGTGCGCGAACACTTGCATCAACATCTCGGTCACCTTCTGTATCCAGGTCATCCCCGAGGATGAAATGACTAGAACGATCCTCGGCGCCTAGCCGGCTCCCACCGAATTGGGAGAAGTGAGAGAACGAGGTGGCATCATTGGTACCACCTAGGACACCAATTCGCGCACCAGGGATACCAAATGCGGAAGATGCAAGAGTGAGCATGGATGCATTGTCCAGAGGGGGGGATGAAGGGCGTGGATTATTACGAGGATGGTGTGTAGTGTGTTGTGGGGCTTGAACGGCATGCGCGGAGTCTAGCCTGAGTGAGGTAGAGTACGAGGAAGTAGGCGATGGAGGAAGGGCGGAGAACGAGATAGAGCCTGCACCAGATGTACCTGGAGTTGACCACAAATGAATGGGTATCCTGGAGGCTGTCCCGGGAGTAGGGGGAGCCTGTGCGATATGGGCCATACCCCCGGTCAGGTCCACACTCAACAAGGTTGTGGGCTTGGTACTAGCCGCCATGCTTTGGAAAGTGCGAGGGTTTGAGAGGTACGATGAGGACGAACGAGAGGGGGAAGGCGAGGGAGGGGAACTTGGAGGGAATGGTCGGAGAGAAGCGTCTTCATCGGCCTCCAGATTGCTAGTCGGAGACCACATCGAGTCCCTAGCCAAAGAGGAGCGGTACGTTGAGACATCGCCACGCCCATCTCCATCATCCTGGTCATTCGTCAAGTCGTTGGTGTTCGTCGAGGTTCCTGCTGATCTCGAAACGCTGGAGGGGACGACCTGACTAAGCCTCCTGAGTTCACGATCTGCGCTCGACCGTCCACGGGAAGGGGTCGACTGAACGCGACTCAGTTCTCTGAAACCTTCAGGAAAGCTCGGCCGTCGCTTGTCCCTTGCAGATGCGCCACGGTCACCGTTGGTGACTCGACTGTGTGAGACATCAGATGCGCGGCGCGTTCTCCCCGTCCCTCCAAGTTTTCGCTGGAACCAATCGAGGATAGGTTTGCTCGTACGACGTCCGAGTTTCTTGGGCTGTGACTGCTCTCGAATAGGAGGGTTCTGAGGTCTGATCTCGCCGAGAGGGGCGCGTTTAGGCGGTAATGAAGGCTCCTTTTTGGGATTGTTTCCGGCCATGGTGGAGGTGTTGCTTGCAGGAGGGGGTTTTAATTTCACGGATCGAACAGGTGAGCGCAATTTAAGGGTGTTGTCGGAAGTCGCAGTTTGCGGGACAGACATTTAGAGAAGAGAAAAGCGAAATGGCAAAGTGCAATAGGGTGGGTCGGGGAGTGTGGTCAGGAATGCAAGGGCCGTGGGAATTTACGTGTTGCCACACAAACACATGACAAGCAGTAGCAATTATAGTCTACGCAATACGGCCTCTACCACATCGTCCGTTTTGCTTTTACCTCCAAGGTCCGGGGTAAGCACTCGGCCGTCCCTAATGACATTATCCACCGCTTTGTCGATGCGGCTCGCGGCGTCTTCGTACTTAAGGTGGCGGAGCATTAAAGCAGCTGATCTTATCGCCGCAAGAGGGTTTGCAATTCCCTGACCCTCGATATCGGGTGCAGAGCCATGAACACTGCCAAAAGGGGAAATCGCCAGAGAATAAATATGTGACAGTGATGAATGGAGTAGGAACGTAGAAAAACGTACGGCTCTCCAATTACGAAGGAGTCTCCCGCGTTAACTGATGGCACCAGGCCAAGTGAGCCTACCAATGCGGCGGCAGCATCCCTAGTGGGCTCGTGAAGCTTGGAGCCTAGGGCATTGGTTGATGGGACTCACGAAAGTATGTCGCCGTAAAGGTTAGGTGCAACCATGACATCGTATATTCTGGGAAGTCGGAAACAAGTCCAAAATGTGATTGGAATGGTCAGCTTACTCGGGTTCACGGAATAACCTGCAAAAATTACGAGCCATGTGAGCACTATACTCAGCGAAATAAACCCGGGGAGTCGAACCGATAGACAGCACTGTCAACAATTTGCTCGGCTATCGTCACGCCGTCGAAGCGACCAGAAATTTCAGGGAGGGCAGGCACTGCGCGTACAGTCTCCCTGAATAACCCGTCCGTGACAGACAACACGTTAGATTTGTGTATGATAGTGACTTTCTGTAGAGCACGCGTGTAAATCTGAGTTGTCGTAGGTGCTGAAATAGGAAGCACCTTTCGTGGACGAGCTAGTGCGAGTTCGAACGCCGTCCGACCTATCCGCCGTGACGCGCGCTCAGTGATGAGGCGAGTCGCGCGCGCTTCTCGTCCGGAGTCGGTTTGCGTCATGGTCTCTTGTTTCACGTACTGTATGGTCTCTCGCGAGTTGTTCACTGTGGCTCTAGTGGAGGCATACCAGACACTCTGTGTTTTCTCGTACCACGATTAAATCAACCGATGGTTTTCCCTCGGGGTTGGGCGACACCTAAGGGAACAACTCAGTTCCCTGTTCGCGAAACTCCACTAAGGACTTACAGCCACCACGGGCCGAATGTTAGCATACAGGTCCAGTTCTTTGCGGAGCGCCACGATCGGTGAGCTATATCCAGCGACCTTTCGAGATGGGGAACTGCCAGCATGTGAGCATCGGCTCGGCTGAACTCACATTCGCCTACCTGACGGCCCCGAACAAAGCTGCATCACACCCTTCTTTCAATATGCTGTAAGTAGGCAAGTTCAATACCGCACGTGTGTGCCAACAATTGGATTCAAAATCATACTCACTGTAGAGTCTCACTGGGTAAAGCAGTTCCCGTTCTGGTGAAAAGGTCAAAACCGGCCAATAGGTCATGAAACTCGAGTTTGGGAAGGTCAGATCCCAAAGCTTCCAACACTCTGCGGGCTGCCTGCGTTGAAAGGTCAATGCAAAAAAAACAAGGGCAGGTCCGATGAATGAACTTACTGGAATAACCTCCCTGCCAATGCCGTCTGCGGGAATCAACCCGATTCTGAGCGATTTTCTAGCCGCTGCGACTGTCGCCAAAGAACGGAAAGCCATGCGTAAATCGGTCTGCACGCTGCACAGTCTAGAGTTTGCTCGGCTGTCCTTCGGTTAATGCCACGTGATGCCAGTCAATCACGACAACGTGACCTAAATTTATTTGTGAACGCGCTGAACGCGTCCACGCAGTATTTCGCTTATCCAACGCCGCCTAGTCCCACCATGACGCCGCAGCATGATGCTCTCTTTAACTGTACAAATCTTACCTTGGAACCCACCCATGGCTTTTATGGGGTACCGTCACCCCCGGGGCGTGCCCTCGTCAAGAGGCCGCGCCTCAACAACGACGAGGATACACGGCTCAAACGATTAAAATATACCTCTCAGGAACCTCTTCCTGAAGAGAAGTGCAAAGCCGAGATTGATATGGGAGAGGAGGACGTCCCCGTTGCGTTCTGCGCGGCACGTAGGCAACGCACATTCTTTCATGCCAGACAGGCTCTGGCCATGTCGCGTCCTGGAGTTACCTGCCGTTCCTTTCCCTGCAGGTCTCGTTTTCTATCTGTCACAGCGCAGTCCTAACTGACGATCACCACAGTGCCAACCCGCTCACAACTGCGCGCCTATGTGTCTTCGCACAAGACCGATGTGTTCAAATGCTCTTCCGACAGATCCGACTCATTCTTGACACCACCATACGCTTGTGCATATTCTCATGGTATGTCCCCACTGCAGGATGTGGACCGCGACGATGGTCTGATCGATGTTAGCCGCAAAACGCGGTGCCGTCCCACATTTGGCTGTGGCAACAGAACAGGGCACGGTATACATTTGGGACACGTCCAAGAGAAAAGAGTTAGGTCGAGGTCAGTTATTCCAGTCCGTGTGCGTGAACAAGATTGTCACGACCACGTACGGTAGACCCAATGCGGATTGATCGCAACATCCACGAAAACGGTATATTCGATCTTCAGTGGTCTCCCGACGACGCTTTGTTGGCAACTTGCTCCGGAGACCACACCACCCGAATCACAGACGTTACCACCGGCAAAACGTCACATATTCTACGCGGACACACTAGCACCGTGAAAACGTTGATATGGGACCCACAGCATGTCAGTTTGCTCAGCACGGGCGGGCGGGATGGCGGAATTCGCGTCTGGGATTTGCGCATTGCAGGGAGCACAATGCATGGCCTCACTTCCCACTCCCCTGTGACCGTCATTGACGGTGCACATGGTGAAGATAAACCAGCAAACAGGGGTGGCAGGAGGAAGCTTGCACCCACCGCGCGGACAGTCACTAGTCTGGTGTACGCCGAGGGACGATCGGATGGACTCATTTCCGGCGGATCGTATGATGGGTAAGCCAGTCCCCTTCCATTCTAAACCTGCCTTTTTAAATCGCAGATAGAATGTTGCGACTTTGGGACCTGCGACAACCAATTTCGGTTCCTCGGACCAAAGGGCAGAAACGGCCAGTGCAACCAGCGTCCATGTCTGCATTCGATCCAACTATCACCGAAGGTGCACGGCGAGCACGAGGACTGGCCTCTGTCGTGGCAGGGACCGGTCCTACTGCCGGCCTTCTTTTCGGGCTTGGCGTTGACTCACGAGTGCATACCTACGCCGCATCCACACTCCTTCCATTGTCGCAAAAGGGTACATTGAAGCACCCGAATATGCACACCAACTCTTTCTGGGTCCGCCTGGCACTTTCCCCAGATGGGAAGTCACTTGTCAGTGGAAGCTCAGGAAGCGACAAGGGAGCCTCTGCGTTCCTATTTGACGTGTCGCAGACAGCGCTAGTTGCGCCGCCAATACTGCCAGACACTGGTGGCGTCGAGCTACCTGGACAGAGAGGCGAGGTCGGCGGTGTGGATTGGGCACATGATATGTTGGCCACCTGCTCAGATGATGGGACTGTTCGGGTATGGAGAAGGGACCCTGAAATCCGCCAGCAATGTGACCTGAACGCCGATGCTTGTTGGGAATGGACTTGGGGTATCGATAGCTTATAATAGTAGCAGACTTCTATTCGTATCCACCGGGTTCGAGCGACACATGGAAACCTAAGTTCAGAGACAATGCAGTGAGACGAATGATGGATAAAGACTATGGTTACATTGTCCGTTTCCACGGCAGAGCGTATGCAAGATATGATAAGAGCACGAAAAAGGGACCACCGAAGTCGTCCTATTTCTTTTGTATGGCATTGACAAGCCTGAAAGCCCATTTTAGTGAACGAGGCCCGCATATTGTTCATGACGCACCAATCAAGACCCTCCTCGATACCCTCGCCCTTGACGGCGCAACTACCCCTCACACTCCAATCACGGCCTTTTTCACCACCTGCCAATCCCAATTGCTCGCTTATCTCCTCCGGCTTAAGTGCACCTTCTACATCTTGCTTGTTGCAGAATACCAATAGAGGCACGCCCGCAAGCTCTTCTTCTGAGAGCATCGTTAATAGTTCTGACCGAGACGTCTGCAGCCGGGTGTGGTCGGAAGAGTCTATCACATAGATGATTGCTGAAGTATTCGGGAAATAACATCGCCAATATGGCCTAGACAATACATGAGATTCAGGTGGAACGGGATTGACATGCACTCACCGGATGCTAGATTGCCCTCCTAGATCCCACACTTGAAACTTGATGTTCTTATACTGACGGCATCCAATTGAAATGAGCAGGGTAGGGGACACTCAATGACTGCTAGACTACCTGAACGGTCTCTACATTGAAGCCAATCGCTGAAGAAACTCATTAGCTTTAGTCATCCAATTTCCAGGTTAACAGCTTACTGGGTATTGTCGAGACAACTTCACCAATCTTTTGAAAAAACCGTTAAAGTGAGGAAGACGGAGTTAACGCGTGTATACCTGTAGCCTGTACAAGATCGTCGTCTGCACGACCACGATGTTCACTCACTTTAAGAGACTATTTCCCCGCATACGTAATGAAATATTCCGCTTACCTTCCCAGCCGAATCTAACCCGAGCATGAGTATTCGCACATCCTTGTCTTTACTCCAGTTAAGGAGAGATGTGAGAGAACCGAGGAGGGACGAGAACGAGAGACCCATTGGACAGAGAGGAAAAGGTTGTTTTGCCACATTTGAAGGATCTCGTTCTAATTAAGGGTCATAACGTTAGTTTACACGTGATCATCGATCATCTTTTGGTGCACGTTTTGGTCAGGTCAGTAACATGTAACAGTTCGAGGAGACACCACATAATAATTATGCCTCGATGAAACGGATAGGGACGGGGAAGATCAAGTGGTCGTGACCATATCGCAGGTTTACCCTCATATACGGTCACCGGTCTAAACATCAAGCTTCAAGAGTCGGAAACTGAAGAACCCCAGCCGGATCACATGATGGGATGTCCCTGTTCCTTAGCCATGAATTCGTCTGTTGTTCCTCTCCATACTACAATGACTGAGGCCTGAGGCCTTGTTTCTGTTAAATCCGAGGACAGAGAAAGGGTAATCTCGGCTGACACGGCAACCAATATGTGAGGGGGAGGATAATATGACGCACGGCAGTAGGGACGAGATCATAGCCGAGCCAGTTGGGAACAGGAGATTAGGCCCAACGTCATTTTCACCACAAAGGTGTTTATCTTACCCCAACAGTGTAACACACAGATCCGGAAGAATTTTGATACCAGAGTAATAGAGCATTCACACGGTGGCCAAATCGATAACAAGCTATAGCAACATGTATTTCAATGCCGCCAGCAGACCCAAACCTACATGTCTACATGACAGGCTGAGCAGAGAACACAATAACACCGCATTGGAAGGTATGAAAGTCAGCGCGAAGGGTAAAGGCAAAAGAACCACATAAACACGCGCTCCGCATTCGGGGAATGATGACGTTCAGATACACAACGAAAGCCTACGCTACCGCTGCGAGAGGCACTGCTGCTGAAGATTCGAGTGGACGGCGTCTAGTTACACCCGTCCTCATGCGAAGGCTGGAGATGGTAGCTGGGGTAGAGGTTCCTTGGACAGGGCCAAGGAGGCCGTCGAACTGCTGCCTAGCCATCGCAATCGCCTGTGCATCCACTTTGCGCTGTTCACCCGCTCGCCTGGTCCTCGGAGCAAGTGAGGGGGGACCCGTCAGGCCAAGCTGTTCATTGCTCCAGATCGGCGTGATGGTCTCCTTTACGGCACTGCCGACTCCACAGCGACCGCCAACCGCGGCCCAGTCGACCTCCCTTTTAATGGAAAGTGTAGCGAAAGTATCGTCGACTGCGGTGACAACGTGTTCAAGCTGTTCGAGGGTGTGACCGGGCGTGATAGTAAACCGGAGACGTTCCTCGCCGCGAGCGACGGTGGGGAAGTTGATGGCTTGGACATATATGCTGTGCTTCTCGAGAAGATAGTCGGACGCTTGTTTCGCTTGGGCAGCATCACCGATCAGGACGGGAACGATATGGCTTGGGCCGGGGACGACGGGTATTCCTCGTTCCGCGAAGCGCTTCTTCACCTCACGGACATTCCATTGCATGAGCTCGCGGTCGCCATTATAGGTTTTCTGATAGACGATAGAAGCGTGGGCGCCAGCGACAGTTACGGGAGGGAGAGAGGTAGTGAAGATGAAGCCTGGGGCGTAGGACCGAATCATGTCGATGAATTTGGTGGAACCAGCGACATAACCACCGACGGCGCCATATGCTTTACCGAGAGTGCCTATAAGATGTGTAAGCGAAATTTAGTGTCAATCTTAAAATAGCATTACCAGTGATGATATCCACGCGATCCATTACAGTGCCGGGAATGGGGTTCGGCGATTGATCAGCAGCCTTGTGAACATCGTAGTCGAGATGTTCGGCGACACCTGCGCCTCGGGGCCCGTACAAACCAACGGCGTGAACCTAAAAAATACCCGGGTTACATAAAACCGGGATAATTGGGGTAAAAACGTACTTCATCGAGGAAGGTGATGGCCCCATACTTGTCAGCCAAGTCGCAAATTTCCTTTATCGGGCCGACACTTCCGCACATTGAATAGACACTCTCGAAGGCGATAATTTTCGGAGTCTCTTTCGGCCACTCCTTCAGTTTATTCTCGAGGTCATTAAGGTCGTTATGTTTCCAAATGACCTTATTCGCGCCCGAGTGACGGATGCCTTGAATCATTGACGCGTGGTTGGACGAGTCGGAGAAGTACACGCAGCCGGGCAACTTGGCACCTAGAGTCGAGAGCGTGGCATCGTTGGCGACATAGCAGGATGAAAAGGCGAGCGCCGACGGCTTCCGGTGAAGGGCTGCTAATTCTTTCTCGAGGTTGACATGCCAAGAGCAATTACCAGCTATGTTACGGGTGCCACCAGCACCATGGCCATATTTATGCAGGGTGCGACTGGACGTCAAAAAGGTGAGACCCGGTAACTATGGGATGAAAATGAACATACTGCATGGTTTCGAGCACGACGGGATTGTTCCCCATGCCGAGATAGTCGTTGGCGCACCAGACTTCAACCTCCCTCTTCACGTCCGCAGTGTGCGCGACGGGGAATTTGTTTGCGAGCCTGTTTATGGTGTTGAAGTAACGATAGGACTTGTCATCGTGCTTCTTCTGCAACTCATTGGCATAAAATTGCTCATAGTTGAAACCCCCGGCGTGGGCAGGGCATTGCTTTAAGTCAGCAGGAGTGGCCTGAACCGGTTTGGGGGCAGAGACTGGATGGGAGGGCTTGGGAGCTTTAAGGGCGTCGCCACGTTTCTTCGCGGCGGATAGCTCTTCCGCCGTCCGGGCAGCGGCGAGGGCTTTGCTAGCATGGGGACACTTCTCAATCCCGCCAGACGTTACGTCGACGCCCTTGTCCTGGTGGATTTTGACCACGTCGACGCTCTGTGCGTAGCTAGCAAACCCCTGGACGAGCTGTCCAGACCGTTTAGCAAGAGCTGCACCCATGACGGGGCATTCTGTAGCCTTCTCGGTGAGCCTGGTAAGACTAGGGAAACGAGGGGAGGCAGAAGTGCACAAGGTACGAAGAGAGGAAGGCTTGGTACGCCCCAAGAAGGGGCAAGACGAGGTAAATTTTGCGAGCGAAGAGAGTTTATCCATTGGGACAGACAAGACAAGGCGGACAGAAAGTGGATGGTGTTTATATGGTAGCTACCATCAATATCATAATCAGGAATTAGAAACCATCCGATTGGCTGTGCATCCATCCATTACTTCATCAGACCAAGGCAGCTCTCGATCACATCCACCGCATGCGAAACTTCCGTTTCCCCAACGTTCAGACTGGGCACGAGCCTCACACAGTCCTTCCCAGCGGTCAAGAGCAGTAAACCCCGTTCCCGCGCCAGCTCAACTAGTCGCTGGGGATCTCCTTCACGACGTAAGACCAAACCGACGATGAGACCACGTCCTCGGACTGGCCCAACTAAGTTCGGAAACGACACGGAAAGACGTTCGAGGCGTCTAAAGAGAACTGCTGATGCTCCCATCATGTTTGAGACAAATTCGTGTCGGCTCAGCCGGTCCAGGACGTGGTACCCGACCGAGCAAGCAAGTGGCGATCCTCCAAATGTCGTTCCGTGTGTACCTGTCTCTCACAGTTCATCAGAACGTTCCCAGTATCATGAGAACACTCGTACCCGCGCTCATCGTTTTGGCCACGACATCTCGCATCAGCACGGCTCCGATGGGATAGCCGTTGGCCAGCGGCTTTGCCATGGTCACGATATCAGGGTGGCAGTCCACCGGCCATGGGGAGTGCGCCCACATGGTTCCTGTTCTGTACAGGCCACACTATACGTATCTCGTCAGCAACGCAGTTTCCTCAATCCCGGAGATGTTTCGGATCCGAGCAGAAGAGTCGAATAAAGACGTTGGGGTGTCTATTGTTTTCCCCAACTCCGTAACTCACCTGAACTTCGTCAAATATCATTACGGCACCTTTGTCCCGTGCGCGCCGCACCAATTTGCGCATCCAATCAACATCTGCCGAGTTGACACCGCCTTCTCCTTGAATTGGCTCTACGATGACAGCGCAGGTATTCTCGGTGATGAGGTCCTCCAAGTCCTCGTATCGGTTCAGTTTTCCGACACGTATGCCAGGCACGAGCGGGGTGAATGGATCCTGGTACTTGCTATTTGAGGTGACGGATAGTGCGCCGAAAGAACGCCCATGGAAAGATTGTTCAAAGCAAACAATTTCTGTCTTTGTCGCACCGCCACGGTCCTTCCCTACTTTACGTGCCACCTTCAGCGCCCCTTCAATCGCCTCTGTACCTGAGTTGCAAAAGAACACCTTGGCTCCAGGGACGCCTGTACGGTGCTGAGTCCCGACTGCATAGCCCAGGCCACCTTCGCGCTGCGTAAGTGTGACCAGTAGGGATGCAAGCGCCGCAGCGTGTTCATTGTAGAATACGTTTGACGAGTGCAAAAGTTTACTTGATTGTGATCTCAGCACCTATATGATAATCGGACGAAAACACAATCGGCTTGCTGATGGGCGACGGAGAAAAGTTGCGGCGTACCTCGGTAACGCCATCATCTGCATGTCCCAGCGCGTTGACAGCTACACCCGCCGTAAAGTCAAGGTATTTGCGTCCGTCACAGTCCCATACCCAGCTTCCTTTCCCATGCT
>QFDV01003378.1:896-11714 GCA_003315845.1 Lactarius trivialis
TCCGTGCGCAGTACCTTTCTGGCTACTGTCGGGGTGAGGGCTGCCGCTGATCATACGGGCGAGATCCATCACAATCTACCATAGGGTCATTGGCTCAGCAGCGAGTTGAAGATGAAACAAACCCCACGTACGGAATGGCCGCGACGTATTCCGTCAACGCGAGTGCTGCTCTCAGGTTCCTCTATTTCTGGCATTAACCGAGGGGGGCAAATGGCATCGGCGATCGAAATGAGCGACTCCCCGCGGGTGAGCGTCGCCCCAGCCCTGTTCCTCATCTGGGCCTGAGTGAGTAAGAATTGTCCTTTGTAGCTCTGCTTGCAGGGTAATCCGTCAAGGTCTGAGTGTACTAGTATGACCTGACCATTCTGGAAAGACGTACGGCTACAGCTGCGCTCGTCACTCTCTCACCCTGACGAAGGCCCCTTGTGAACGCGGCACCGAATACGCTCAGGTTGGCAGGGTCGACGCCCTTGGCTAACAATTCTTGGCGTCGCAAGGCGTACCTACAACATAGGTCGCGTCAAACTGGGGCGAGTTGTAGAAATGATTCCCCTCCCACCTCTGTCTGGTCGCCTCAGGGACGACAACATATTCTTTGAAGGGATCGAAGAACACAACACCCTCGTTGGCCTGCATGATAAAGTCAGAACATACCCGTGAGAGAATCAGATAGCGCACGAGCTGGATGAGCCGCCTGGGTACGTCCCTCTCCACATGAGGTCCCAGGGGGACAAACGCGCTTTGATGCTGCCTCACTGTATGACTTGAGTTCATCCGGCGCAGTAGAGGGTGGACCATGGTACGTACTGAGGTCCAAGACGGCGGAGAGGGGAACACGGTCGCCTCCGTAATTACCATCCTGGCAGAGTTCACTCAACGCAAGTGAGACCCCTACACAGGCCCATCTGTCACTATGGCGCGACGGAAAGTAGAGACCAAAACACTAACCACGCAGATAAGACCAAGAGACCCTTTTGGGGGACGTAGTTTGTGCAGGTGAAGGTTGACCACCATTCACGAGGTCGCGAGGGGCTTCGTCCGCTATGAGTCTCGTGAGCTCTTGCTCTCTTTGCGGATAGGCTCCAACCCAGCGCTGGACTCGGTGCCAGATAATGTTGGCCATGCCAGTTGACTGAGCCCAAGACAGAATCCCGGACAGGAACTTCTTCACCAGGATGGGGCGCAACGCGGCCCAACAGAAGGCGATGATGCCAGGAAGATAACGAAGGAACCACGATCCACTCTGGGGACCGGCCCCATAATCGACTTGATCCGACGCGTTCTGAAGGCGACTCGGAAATGTCGGGGTCGGTCGCGCGTTTGTAGGGCAAACGGTAGGAGCGTTCATGTAGGAAGAAAAGGTGGATTGGGAATGGGCTCGTGAGATACTCGCTCGCACATTTATAGTTGGCCACAAAAAAAGTTTATGTGTCCCAGCACCTGTTCGAGGGAACAAAGCAAATAGACGGAGTGTGGACACAAGGGAAAGGACCTAGGTCAGTTAAAATGCCACCGAAAAAGCGCCGAAATGCCACTAAATGCGTTCCCGCCGAGACCGAAGAGAATTCCGATAATACAGAAAACCATGGGTTGCACACCAGCGACGACGACGAAAATACGGCAGGGGTTCAACTTGAAGGTATCTCAGCCTGGCGCTCGAAAGACACGAAATGTGCAGCCGTTTCTGGCGCATTTCGCTACATGTCGTGAACGTGAGGTACGCCTTGATTGATCATCAATAAATATGAAGCAATCTCATCAATCTAATCTAATCATTACAGTAACAGTAACAAGAACTTAGGATATACAGTGTTTGCTTGTCTCAGCTGAACACCATGGACTCCAGCTCGGCCCCTCCCCAAAGGCCCCCGCCGGTGCATTTCCTTCTGATTATAATTTGTGGTTTTCACTGATCTGAGATTCTCAGCCTAGCTCTCAATCCCATGAGCGTATGCCACCTCATAAACCTCGGTCCATTTGCAGGAATTTCGTTTATTATGGTGTATGCAAAGATACGGCTTGTCCTCGTGCGCATGTCCCACACAGCGACATGGTACGTATCGCCCTTTCGTACACTCTTCCGGATCCCTCACAGGCTCACACGACTCGTGTCCCAGCTCGATCTAGTGGGCTACCTCGTGGAGCGCGACGATTGCCCTCCAGAACTTCGTTCCGTCAAACAACGTCTCACCCCTCCAAACCCTGTACGCATCCATTCCCCGCGCACGTGCTATCATGAAACTTAAAAATTGGGAATAGAGCAAGTGCAGGAGGCAACTCCCGTCCGATCGAATATGTCGCTTTTTCCTTCCCCGCCCTTGTCCGTTGCGCGAGAAATGCTTGCGCACGCATTTTTCAGTCGGTAACATTTATGGTTCCTTGGTGCAGCCCGTAAAGGTGCACGATTCTCTTTCGTTGTGTTCCCCCGACGGCTTCTCATGTAACACTCCCAGCGCGCCAAACCACACGAAGCTGATGTGACCCCCAAAGTCGAATCCGAATCCGTTGCTCGCAGTCCTTGAACGTTATGAGAGGCTGTAAGATGAGAGATAAGGCAAGACGGCTTGCATATGTATTTACGCCACAGGGAAAGGAAAGCGCCTTGGGTTAGTTCTTTGAATCGAATGCCAAATGCCATCCTGGCGTGTGGCCCGAGAGGCATGATTGAAAGACGGGTCCTAGATATTACCCATAACATCGAGACATGACAGTACAATGGGCCACTGTGGCGCCCGACCTTGACACCGGCAATCCGATCTTCGACTTAGAATATGAACGTTATGAACCTTCACTGGCGCTTGTTGACGGAGGCCGTCTGAAAGACGCCGATATCCGATCACGTCTGCTAGCGAATATGATATCGAATACCGCCTCGTGTTCGCCAACAAAGCCAGGCATTATCGTGCTCTAGAAATAGCAAACTATAATAATAATGTATAACGATGCGCGGCAGAAAGAGCTGCGTCATGAAGATAGTATGACTCTTCTCTCGACACTCGCATCGGGGGCCTACAAGATGAATGCGTCCGCCCAGTGCCTCAAGACACCCTCTCCAATCTTGTGGAACTCGAAGTTCTTGATGTCGCGCGCGATGATCGTCCCATGTGTGTTCGTAACGTCAGCGATGAACGCGCGTTCCTTCTTGAGCTGTGGCAGTGCGTTCAGGGCAGCCACCATCCTTCTCTGTGCGGGGGTAACGCGTAGGACTATCTTCGACATCTGACTGCCGTCATTCGGTGACGGCACGGAATCATCGACCATATCGACAACGATGTCTTCGACCTGGCGCTCCAAGTGCCCAAAGACGTGAACAAGTCGCTGGGTAGCGGAGGCGCCTTCCGACTCGAGAAGCCTTATGCGCGAGCGGGAATGATAAGATGAGATGGAAATTCTGATCAACACGAAAGACAAGAAGAGGGGCACGAGAACTGGGATGAGAAGAGTTGAGACCTTTGTATGGAACAGGTGAACGATTTGTCTGAGAGATCTGGGCGAACACGTACAATGTTGAACGGAAAGGGAGCCTGTAGACGAGGAGGAAGCGGCGGCTTGTACGATCTGAACCACGCCAGCGTATACGGGCGGGGACCACGACGTTTGGGCGGCGGTGGTGTGTCTAGTATGGTGAAAGATTTAACGATCGGGTAGTATTTGTCGACATATTCACTACGAGAACAGTCAACAACCAGAGATCGAGCTTTCACGGGAAGCTGGCGCACACTGCAATACCGTCCGTAGTATGGTTGATGAAAGGGTCCTCCAGATCCACGTATGCGGTCAAGTAGGGGACCGTCGTATCATTAATACTGGGTAGTACGCGGGATGTAAGTACGCCAAAGATGAACAATGATGAAAGGAACCCACGCATTAGCGTATATTCGAATATGAGGGAATAGTCTGAGACCTTGGTAGAATATATGCGCTGAGTGGGTGTTGAGTTGGTTTGCGGTGTCGAGTCAGGGCACAACCTCTTACCTGGATCTGTCATGACCTCTAATAGGCTCTTCCCTGTATTTGACCATCTGTCCAGGCCGTAAAACTGTTCACCCGTTCTACTGAAGAATCTAGGCACGACAATTGAACTGAGTTTTGACCGAAATGAAGGGTATTCGAGGAGTCCAATATGAGGCGTCGCTATGGTGTTGAAATTGACTGGGGTAACTGTGGCAAAGAATTGGCGTTGGTGGAGGATCCTGTGCACAACATGAGTCTTAACGTGGGCGTAAGGACAGGTGACCCACCCAACGACATAGCGCGCGAGCAATCCACCCAGGCTATATCCGGTGACCGAAAACCGAATGACCTTCTTGCCTGCCTTTTCTAATTTCTCGATCTCCTGAAGGATCTATGTGGAGGCGTCTCAGTTAGCGGTTGAGGAGGTAACGATCACACCACTCACTTCTGATGCGACTCGTTCGCCTCCCCAATCTATGCCGTCATAGGTGCTCTCGTCCTTATTAGTCTCCGCGAGCATGACATGGAGTTCCGTCCCAGCCGGATTATCCAAGGACTGCTTGACCCGTGTCTGTTCAATAACGCGGTGCATCGAGGCGAGATGTGACGGGTTTCCCCACATGCCGTGGATGAGAACGAGTAGATGCACGAGTTGTTGAGACATGGAGGGAATGTGGTGGGGGCTGGCACACCAAACCAATGGCTGTCGTTTTAAAAAAGACTGCCATGCTGCTCGGCACAGAGATGACGAAGCTGGCTGATCACATTACACATTACGTGGTCAAGATGCCGTACGTAACACAAAGCTTGGCTGCGGACCGATAGCAACAGCGTGGCACACTGCACACTGTCGGTTCGGGCCAGTTTTCCTCGCTTCGTCCTCGTCTCGTCATCGCTTTTTCTCCGTCTGCGTCTTTCCACGCGCTTCATACCGCACTCGCACTCCTTTTTCTCCTCTTAAAATTTAACTTATATCTACCAACACTAACCACATAATGGCCCAACCCCTATTCAACCAGCACCCTCTTCAGGACTACCTCAGACGTTTGTTCGCTCTTTGCGTTCTCTCCTCACTTTCTAACTTTCCATCTATTTCCAGAATCAGGCGACATCTTTGAACCTATGCCCGGCGCCATGTCAGACCTTCCGGATCCTTTCTCCGAAGAGTGCGCATATACCGACTCGGACGCTGACCTCAAGCTGTGGTCCTGGTTACCGACGCCTGCATCACGCCTTGTTCAGGCAAGTCGATCTCGTTTCAATGTCCCATCGTCGAGCGTATTCCGTTGGCAGATCGGGTTGGCGTAAGCTTGGCCGCGGAGTAACGCCATGTACCAGCGCCTGCGCCAGACCTTCATTAGGGCCACAAATCTCCACTCACTGAGACGCAGGAGACTTTTCCACCCCCTCTCTTCTCCAGCTATCCCAATGTCTATCATACTGAACGTGTTGATCTTCCAGTTCTTCAACATCATCGTAACCTCGGTGCAAAATCATCAGTCTACTCTTCAGGAATTCTCCGAGAAGTTCCAATACGATGTGATATCTTCCTCTCTCCTCTCCTCTTCCGTCACCGCCCCATCTTCGACCCGACGACGCTCATCTTCCTCGACCCGCGATGCTCCTTCTGACGACCCTGACGCAAAATCTAAACCTTTTTCCCCAATCTCTAGCCATCCTGTGGAACACCGTAGCTCTGCATGGTCGCTCACACTTTTTTGCTTATGTTGCATTTCTCTTTTCTTTGACTCCTTCATTCTATGTGTTTTGATGGGAACCACATTATACTATATCGAATCGCACACCGCACAACCTCGGAATTCACCTGACTTCATACCGCCTGTAAGCTTCTGACTTTTTCTGTGCTATCACATACTAAAAGTAAATGTGCAGACCTTGGATTTGCTTAATGACCTCATCGCTGCAGCAAACCTATGGGATTCTGCAGTGCACGAAGCTATCAATCTTCTCGAGCTCGAAGAGAGCATGTACGTTATACCAATCGTCTTCGTCGTCCACGCTTGGGCTAATGACTTTGAGCAGGAGTCCCTCATTGTCTCCTTCCTCACCCCTTCGTGTGGCTCTCCACTCTTCTCTCCAGAGCACACAAGTCCAGTCCGACAATGTCAGGCATGTTCTTGTTGGGCTCACCGCACCCTCTGCCCTCGCCCGGCTGTCTGAGATGTATGCGCCGCCATCGCCTATGAAACCCCTCGCCACACTCCACTCGCGCTCCGGTTCTGCCACAGCAGGGTCGCGCATGCGGACCACTTCGCCTCTTTCATCGGACAAGCGCGCAACATGGAATGGGAGCATGTCGTACAGCTACGCCGCGCTGGCGAACGCTGGGAGCCCATCCCGGCAGTCTCTGATGCGGTGGGAGAAGCGTAGGTCAGATTTATCTGCGTTACTCCTACGGCCAAGTGGAGCGGCTATGAGTGCGCCTGCCACACCAGTACCAGGGAAGTCGCTTGATGGCGTCGAAGAGGAGGGGGCGGACAATCTCGCTCTCTCCGAGCAAGAGGGAGATGCCGATGAGGTGGTCCCGCTTAGCGAGCGGGGACAGTTCGCGTCCGCCGCTCTGGAATTTCAACGCCAGAAGCGGACTAGGGGAATCGAAGCATTCTTTCCTTCCACTCGTTCACCGCCTCCCAAGTACACTGCGATCAGCCCGCAACCGCCGGCCTCAACGCATATCACTCGCCTAGGAAATAGATCTCCCTCTAGTCAATCTCCCCCACCTTCCTCGTATTCCGCTTCGCGTTTCACGGCAATGCAGATGCCGCGGCACCCGCTTTCCCTCTACTCACTGACTCTGACGCTCAACGGGGCGCTCGCCGCACGGCGTTATGCTGCGTCACATCTCTTGGCGTTACGTTTCGGGGCCGGAGACGGTCTAGAAGACAACGGCAGGGGCGGCGACAGCTACTGGGAAGACGTGCGTTCGGTCATGGCGCTGCTCACAAGCGCACTCGCCAACGCGACTGGCCCCCTCGTCGAAGCGCTCGAGGCCGCCGAGCACGAGCGTCTGCTCACAGAGAATCCAACTCCCATCACAGCACACTCCCGCGCCTCTTCGGAATCGCACACGCGATCCTCATCGTACCACCAACAGCGCCTAGCACGCCGATCGCACGTCACGTCTTCCTTCGCACCACTGCCGAGTCACCTCTCGCGCTTCGCAGCGCACGTCGACGCGCTCACGAACGCACTGCACGACGCGCATGAACACCTCGAGTCCTGCGTCGCCTCTCTGCGCGATGGAACCGCCACCGCCACTAGCCCACAGGACGCACCTGCGCTGCGGGCATACGAGCGTCTCCGGCGCGAACTCGGTCTAGCGCTGCGAGAGTGCGAGCGCGGTCGCGAGCCCTTACTAGAACTCCTACTCCCGCCGCGCGCGCAGTCCCCCGATGACGAGGATGACGAGGAGGAGGAAGAGGTACCGGCGCTCGGTCCAGACGCCGAGAGCTCAGACTCGGACAAGGCAGCCCACTCACCGCTGTTCTCGTCGCCACACGCCGTACTCGTAGAAGACGCGCGGCCGCATGACAATGAAGTGGAAGAAGGCGCCCAACATGGCGTGCTCGTCGTGGGCCTCGAGCGTCTCCCCGCACCTGGCATCGAGCAAGTCTTCGAGGCGGACGCTGGAGCCGACGCGGATGGTCCGCGCCTCGCTCGTCCCCGCTCGAAAATGTCGCGCGCTGATCGGATCGCGGCGGCTAAAGCCCGGCGTGCGACGACGGGACCCCGCGGCAGCCTCGGCCTGTCGGTGAGCGGTGATGGAGACGGTGCTGAGGGGATGATGCAGTGGGCACCTGTGGGGGACGTTGTGCAGGAACTGAAGGACGTGATTTGGAAAGTAGGCGAGCAACGGCGGATGCGAGAACAGCAGCAGAGGCAGGAGGACGCTCCTCCGACATCTCAAGTTAATACGAATACTTAGATGAGACTGATTGGATGATATCCCATTTGGGTCATACAATTATACAAATTATGGAACAAGTCACAAAGTAAGGCTAGTCAAGCAGGACAAACAGAGGCGAACCAAATCAGATCAAATCAAAAAGAGTGAAATGAAAAAAAAACAAGCCGAAAAGCATTGCAACGGTAACAGTGAGAGAATCTAGAAGAGGAAGGAGGTGTGGTTGGCTGTGTGCGTCGAGGTATCCGCGGGGACCACAATAAATACACGGATCAAAAGAGTTTGGGGTAATGTCAGTGGGAAAAATACATGCCAGAGGCGGCGTGTGGGAAAGCACGCCAGCGGAACCAACCAGTTGCGGTGAGGTGAGGTGAGGGAGGGAACACGATGAGGTAATGAGTATGATAAACACAAAAACGCGGGTGTGGGAAAGCAGGACGAAAGCGCATTGAAGAATAGGGGGAAACGACACCGAGAGACAACGTCGGATCCCGCTAAGCGATCGGCTTCATATCGAGAGACGACCCATCTTGGACTGACGTATCGAACCAAAGTTCCATATCGCTTAAAGATCCGTGAAAGTCAAAGTCCCCGCCACCATTGGTAAACATCTCGTTCATGTCAAACGGAAGATCTGGCATCGAAACAGCCTGTGTCGGCGGTGCGGGTACGGGCGGAGCAGACGCAGTTGGTGGGCGTTGGGGGTTCATCGGCGGGGCGTTATTGAGAAGTCCTCCGTGATTAGGCACAGATCCCCCGGGATTCATGTCGCCTTCTTCTTTGATGCCCTGCTTCGGTGGGCCATTCATGCCTGCTTGACCAGGAGGCAGCATGGGACCGCCCATCCCTTTCGGTGGTTGCGACGGCTGCGGGGGTTGCAAAGGCCCCTGTGGGCGTCCGCCCATGAGCGGGCCAGGGCCACGCATGTGGGACTGTGGGTCTCCAGGACCGGGTACCGACAGGGGATTATTCTTATGAGCGTTCGCCATTGCTTGCCGGTACTGATGCTGAGCATACAGCTATATCGGGTTTCGCGACCAAGGTGTTAGAAGAAGGGAATACGATGGGAATTCAAGGAGACTAGGGCACCTGTTGACTCATCTGAGAATTCATCACACCCGGAGGTGGTCCATGCGCCATATTGGGACTCATCGCATGCATTGGAGTCATAGGCGCCATGCCCATCTGATGCATCTGCGGGCCGCCGAAACCATTCAGAGGTGGCTGCCCGCCCATAGGTCGCATAGACCCAGGCGGAAGTGGTCCGATGGGCGCCATTGGTGGTTGTGGCTGTTGTTGTGGTGGCTGTTGCTGTTGCTGCTGTGGTGGCGGTTGTTGCTGTTGTTGCTGTTGGGATTGTTGCGCATGCTGCTGCTGCTGTTGTTGTTGCTGCTGCTGCTGCTGCTCTGCAGGGTTCGGAGTCCTACGTGGGCGCTTCCTATCCGGCGGGGACTGTTCGTTCCTAGGTAGCGTTTCGTGCTGACAGGCCCAATCAGCCAATCAAGTTGGTTGACGCCACGGGAAATACTGCGTACCTCCTCACCAGGAGAAGTGCTATTCCTCTTTGCACCACGTTGCTGCTGCATGGATAACTGCTGTTGCATCGGTTGTGCTAGAGGGCCGCGATTTTGCAATGACCCGTGCATGTTGGCTCCAGGGGGGCCCCCAACGCCGTTGTTTGGCGGTCCGCTTTGCTTGATCCGAATAGCATGCTGTATGACATTTTGCTACAAGGTTAGGACGTTAGAAAAAACGCAAGCCGGAGGGGGGTGATCACAAACCTTCTCCTCCGCAGTCAGTGATTGACCTTCCTTGTCACCAACGCAAGCACGCAGTTTTGCTTCACCCAAAATCTCTGCTGGGAATGATGCGAGCTCAGCATCGAGCGAATTGTGCGGACCATCCATGTGTGATCGTTCTTGACCTGGAGGAATACGCCCGGACATGGCTGGGCTCGGGTGAGGATTCATATGGTTCTGCGAAGAGTTATCGTGGCTACTATGTGGGCGGGCGAGTTGCTGGTAGGAGGGGGTGGGCGTTTGATGAGCAGAGCCAGAACCAGGACCTTGTAGATGCTGTGGGCCATTTGGAGGGGGCATGGCAGCCCTATTCATGTGCGGTGAGGGACCAAGGGGTCCCATCGGGCCTGCCTGAGGCTGTTGAGGTCCACCTTGCGAGTGGGGAGACGGGGCTATGGTGGGAGAGTGATACTGTGGCGCGCCGTTGGGATGCCGTTGTTGATGGCCCATCGGCGGGCGGTTGACCATACCAGGGGGGAAAGGCTGTCCGGGAGGACCAGGAGGACCAGGTATGCCATTAGGTTGGGGAGGCGGGTTAGTTGGGCCGTAATGGGTAGGTTGTCCACTGGGACCAATTCCGTTCATCTGACCAGTTGGCAATGATGAGGCTCCGCCTGGTACACCATTTGGCATAGGATAACGCGCTGGAGGTTGATGACCGACGGGGGGAGGAACCTGACCAGCTCGTTGGGCTTGAAACTTGCTCTGGGTCTGATACTGTTGCGTGACAACGGGTGAGAGAAGGTAATAGGAAAGCGGTGATGGGAGCGAACCTTGGTGTAGAGAATTGCGTCTTCAGAACCGGCGCCACTGTTTTTGGCTTGGAAGAGAACCCAGAAGACACTCCACCACCTGTGACAAGTGAATCAGACGATAACGACAGACGAGAAAGAAAGAGGGCCAACTCGAAAAGAAGGCCTTGTTGAGCATTGATGGGGGGCTTTGATTCCGGTGGGATCTCGGCCTCAGTGACAAGCTGAGTCGCAGTCTTGTTATAACCGCGCTTTTTACAGTAGTCTAAGATATAGATGTTGAACCTGAGGACGGAAAGGTGAGAAAGGGGGAGGGGAAGGGAAGGGGTGGTGAGAGAGGGAGAGGAGAGGAGAAGCATACATTTTATCTCCCTCCCAGGTGATCTGT
>QFDV01003489.1:2424-17552 GCA_003315845.1 Lactarius trivialis
GAAAGCTTTTTGAGACGTCTCAATACTTATATCAAGGTCGAATCTGGGACGGCGTTGACTGAGATAGTCGTGAAGATATTGGTCGAGCTACTTGCTTCACTTGCCCTTGCGACGCAACAAGTCAAGCAAGGGCGATTGAGTGGGTCCAATGTTCGTCTATGCTTCGTTCTTCACTCAATAGGAAACCAGTAAAATTCGGGAAGAAGCTTCTTGGAGAAAAGGACGTTGAAGAGCTTCTGCAAAAGTTGGACCGATTGATGCAGGAGGAGTCCCGGGCGATTGCCACGCTATCGCTGGAGGTCCTCCACGGCCTTGCGGAGGGCATGAGAGAGGTCATGGAGAGTGAGCCCTGTTCGCTAACTTCTCCAAATAGATGTGCTAAGCCTCCTGTTTAGACGAAAGGACTTCAGCGGACGGCATCCGGCAAATCCTTTGTGTGTTTGGTTCACTCGCGGAGCTCTGCACATCTGACTGCGCTACCAGTTTCGTTGCAAACAACGGTAGGCGGCGAGCTCAAGAAGATGCGTTCGTAGTCTCTTTACACACACTCTCGCTTCGTTGATTAAGAATGTTTTTCAGGTGACCGGGCACAAGAGAAGTCTCAGAGGTGGCTCTCTACTCCTGATCCATCGGAAAACCAAAACGTTGCATGCGAAGTTTGTTACGATGACACGGCCACGTGGTTCGTCCAAGGGGACACCTTTTCGCGGTGGAAAGCGAGGGGATCCTTGCTCTGGATTTACGGAAAACGTGCAGATAATTCTTACTAGTCCGTATGAGGACCACCACTGATAGTGCCTCTGTTCTGTAGCTGGTTCAGGGAAGAGTGTTCTCTGGTGCGTGTATCTTTTGATCATGTTGCATATATCAGGATCTCATCTCATCGGCTAGCTCCACGATCATCAAAGCCATAGAACCTATGCAAGAGACTGAAACAACTTCCATGGCATTCTTCTATTTTGACTTTAGGGGCGAAGAGAAACGGAATCGCCGTGGCCTCTTGTCCTCTCTTCTTGTCCAATTCTGCGCTTGGTCTGACGATTGCTGTGACTTTCTTTCCCGCTTGTATTCGGTGCATGGAAATGGTTTGCGACAGCCTAGCGATGGAGCACTCCAGGAATGCCTGAAAAAAATGCTCACGGTGGGGAAACTTGGCGAAACGTATATTATTGTGGATGCGCTGGACGAATGCCCAACAATCTCTACCCCTTCTGCCCGCCAAAAAGTTCTGGAACTCGTGACGGATCTCGTCAACTTGAACCGACGAAATCTGCATCTATGCGTTACCAGCCGTCCTGAGGCGGACATCTGGACCGTTCTCAAACCTTTAGCATCTCATCCCGTGTCCCTCCACGATGAGACAGGACAGATGGAAGATATCAACAACTATATTTCTTTCTTCGTGAACAAGAACATGAGCCATTGGAGGAAGGAAGATAGGAATCTCGTCATAGATAAGCTCCGCCAGGACGCCGCTGGAATGTGAGGCATAATGTAACTCCAAATCTGCGCTTTTGTACTTACTAATGGCATCCTACGTTATGATACAGGTTCCGATGGGTGTTCTGCCAGTTAGACACGTTACGTCGCTGCCTCCCAGCACACCTCCGGAGCGCATTGGATGCATTGCCTAGGAGCTTGGATGCGACATACGAGCGCACGTTACAGGACATTGACGAAGAAAACTGGAGATATGCTTACCGCCTCTTTCAGTGCATCGCAGTAGCTTCGAGACCCCTTCGTGTCGAGGAACTCGCAGAATTTCTCGCGATTGATTTCAATGGTGGAGAAACTCCGGAACTAGTGGCTGGTTGGCGCCCAGAGAACCCAAGCGATGCAGTACTTTCCACTTGTTCGGGCTTGATCTCTGTGGTCGCCGCAGATCCCCCGGTCGTCCAATTTTCTCACTTCTCCGTCCAGGAATTCCTAATGTCGAGTCGTCTCGCGAGCGGAGGCCTTGCGCGCTACTACATCTCGCTTGAACCAGCCCACACGATTGTCGCACAAGCGTGCCTTTCCATTCTGCTCCGGCTAAATAACCACATCGACAAAAAGAGCATCGAAAAGTATCCCCTCGCACGTTATGCCGCTCAGCATTGGGTGGACCATGCCAAGTTCCAGAACGTGTCGTCATGGGCAGAATACGCCATGAAAAGTCTCTTTGACAGAGACCGCCCGCACTTCGCGGCTTGGGTTTGGATATACAACATGGATCCACAATCTCGGGACTCAATGGACTCACAAACCCCTTCACAGCCTAATGCACCGCCGATATACTATGCCACGTTGTGGGACCTCCCTGGTATGGTCGAATGGCTTATCACCGCGTGGTCCCAAGATGTGAACGAGCGGGGTGGTTATTACGGTACTCCGTTGTGCGCAGCCGCTGCACGAGGGCACCTGGGGGTGACACAAGTGCTGGTCAAGTGTGGTGCCCACGTGAACGCCGCTGGAGGAAATGGGTGGTCCCCGCTGCTTTGGGCATCGGATAGCGGACATCTGGAACTTTCACAGCCAATGCCTTATCACGGCACAGATATCAGCTTCCGGGACTCTTTCGATCAGACCCCAGTCTCTCGTGCTACGGAAATGGGCCACCTAGAGACCGGAAGATTACTACTCCAGCACGGTGCAAAAGTAAACATTTGGGAACGCGGGGAGACTGCACTCATCAAGACATTACAAAGAGGAGATCAAGTGTTCGCAGAGTTACTGTTAACTTACGGCGCGGATGTGAATGCTCGGAACGACGATGGGCTGAGCCTACTACACCTAGCATCAAGACACGGAAATTTGGTGTCTATGGAATGGCTGCTCACACATGGTGCCAAGTTCCCGGCGCTCAATAGCCAGGGGGAGCCTCCGTTTTCGGCTCCTGAGGCGTTTCTTGAGGTCGACTGTCCAATCACGTGCGGCCCTCTTTTCAGCACCATTTGCTATAGATGCCTCTCCTACTTTCGCCGAATGATCAACACAAGCGGACGCATACGTCTTCCGGACATCGAAGAAGGCACGAGCATTATTCCGAAGAAGAAGGGGCGAGCTCTCCTCGTCGGCATCTCCTACGCCCTTACACAATCTGATATATGGTGGCCGTTGGAAAACCCACATCGGGACGTCGACCTGTTTCGTAATCTCCTCGTAGGTGAGTAGCTTTCATCAGTGAGCCCTTCGAGTCGTGCATGACTCAAAATTTTGTCTCGAAGGGGTTTTTGGGTATGCTCCAGAGGACATCACCGTACTCAAAGACGATCCCAACATCCCTGACTTCCTGCAGCCGACTCGTGCCAATATGGTCGGTGGCACTCGCCCTCCTCCTAGCCGCGCTGACTCGTAGGATATAGATCCTTGAATTGACAAGACTGGTTTCTCGTGCTGCGCCAGGCGACAAGTTCACTTTTTATTGTGTGTCTCCTCTACTTCGTGTATGAGGTGGTACCTGACCGTCGATGTCCCACGCAGACTCCGGCCATTCTGATCAACAACCATCGTTCGATGATATAGACATCGAAGAGGACGGTCAGGACGAAGGTAAGCTCCTTTTCCTGGTTTAAATATTCTTTTTAAACCAACGTTTGACGTGAAGTGATTATCACGAGTGACCTGGAGCGCATCGTTGACAACGTAAAGGATTTACACGTTTAAGCGCCTATTCGCTCACCACTGTTTCAATAGGAACTCAATGATATCCTCGTAAAGCCCCTCCCGGTCGATTGTTCCCTCGTGGCAAGTGGCACGCCGATTTTGTTACCTGTTCGAATGACGCCAATGAATAGTTCTTCAGGCTGTGTTCGATACCTGTCACTCGGGTACTATGCTCGATTTACCGCACCATCACTGTAATGGCGTTTACGTCCCGTGGCTTTCAAAGGGGCAGCGCGCCACGCTTACTATGCGAAACAATATCGGTACGTCGCTGTTTTTTCTTCCTTTCCCTTCCCACGGTTCTGCAACTGGACTCTGTCGTACCGTTAATAGTACGCCATCATGCGATGGAGTTCTCCGGTCTTCTTGGCTCTGTCGATCTGCTTCCATCGCTTGCTGGGGTGATAGGTCAGACCACCGACAATAACACCCGATCTCCCACCGACCCGCTGCCGTCATCGAACCCCCAATTGCGAATCGACACGCAAGTTGGGGGGAGCGCAGACGAAGGGAACCGGCGTTGGAAGTCCATGGGGGACTTAGAGCCATATCCGGGGCGCGAGGGCCACCGTCTGCAACGCGACACGACCCTTCTGACCCCGACGCAACACTATTCACCCGTGTCGAATGTAGTGTGCGACGGGTGGTGCGGGTACGATCTCGTCCCAGGTCCAATCGTGGTACGCATTCTTTTTCGTGTTGCATGGGTGAATTGACCGTTCGAGTGAATTTGCGCAATTGAGCTATCGTTATCTGCGTGTTCAGACCTACAGCGCGCTTGGGAAGGTCCTCGGGGATCGCTAACGACCGTGTTATGCAATCATCTTGGTAAGCACACACGTCCCTTCCTCGCTCCTTCCAATACAATTTAACTTTATATGTACTGTATCTTGCACCGTGGGAAACACCCACCCACAGAAATGCAACCTCGCCCTTCATACCGCGACCTGATGTCTCATATCAAGTGCGTCTTTTGTGCGCCTTACTTCCGTTGTCCGATCTATCTAAGCGCGTATCTCTACCTCTTTTTTTTCAGTTTTGCGTTCCACGAGAACGCTCGTGAGCTGCACAAATATACCCGCGAACAGAAGAAGAAAGCAGCACGAGGAGAAGGGTTTGGTTTCGACGGCGAATTGGACAACTTTCAAGAGCCAACCCTTAGCAGCCTGTCGAAGCTGGTACGGTTGGGTTATAATTTTGGCCTCTGATCCGCGCTGATTTGTATATTTGATCAGGACATGGACGACATATTTCGATTATGATAAGACTTGTTTTTTTCCCTCTATTTTTGCATGCATCACCAACTCACAGGCTAACCTCTAATTTCCCGAATAATGTTGTAATATCTGTCGTGATTCGTAGCGTAATATGTAGTGTGAACGCACTTTTTTCAGGGAATACGGGACGCGCCAGCGGCAACGAGTTGGTTAGATCCGTGTGTTACAGTAACTTGAATTGAACGTTTCAGATGAAATGAATCTAGCGTCACGAAACGTCTTGAGCCTGCGCGGCCCTTTCTTGTGCCGATATGGGCCCTCGTCTTATGTCTGTTCGTCAGCCATGTTGTCGTTGAAGCTGTTACTGTACTAATGGGACTAATGTATTAGGTGTTAAGTTTTGTATAACACTAGTGATTCACGAAATACAGTAGTACTACACCGTAATTCGCAATGTGAGACCCGACGTGAGACAACAAAAATGCTTAACCCATTCAAAATTTGAAACCTCCTGCGAGACCCATCACGTCCTCCGGGTCAATGGCCCGCCTCACCGCGCGCAGCCTTGGCACATTCTGGCCATACATATCCTCCAGCGGCGTATCGAACAACGAATAGTTCGGGTACACTGCTGCGTGCTCCACGTCCTGTCCGTCCTTCAGGGCAGCCGCGCGAAGACTGTCTGCGCTCTCACGTATCGCACGTGTCATCGTCTTGTCCGAAGAGGAACTCAACCACGTGAAGCTCAGGAGCGAAGGGAAGAAGACTCGGGAACGGTAGGGCGGATAGGCCGAGGGCGTGCCATGGGAGAACACGTTACGGTCAAACGTCTCTGCAACAGCCGAAACCGAGACGTTCTGATCCAGGGGGGTGAGCCGCGAGCCCCAGTACTAAAAATCATGTACTAAGCCGTCCGTTCGACGAGCATGAGAATATTTCGCACCAAGACCTGGTCGGTTATCGCATCGAGGAAAGGAACCGAATACTTGGTGGTAGGGAATCCACAATAGTGGCCACTGCCAGTACCGGATAAGCGTTTGTCCGACTCACCGCGAAGGATACTCACCGGAGGCCAACGGGGCTACTAGCTTGGGTGGCCTGAATCTTGACAAACTCCGCATACGATCTCGTTTGTATGTCTTGTTGTTGATTTGGAATGCGGAGAAAGGCGTCAAAAATCCCCGAAGGGGGCTTGGGGGCATTATAGAACAAAAGGACACTCGAGATAACCTGTGATGCACGTAAGAATCTCGATCTCAATACTGTGAGCAATGAAGGGGACAAACCTCTCCAGACGAGTACAAGAAAGAAGAAATTAGCGTAGCACTTGGATCTGTAACTTTGGCAAATTCTGCAGTCGCAATTTTTACCGCCTCCAGTTGATCCGGACCATACAGAATATCAGCGCCCTGGCCCCACGTAAATGTCATCGGAAGGGTAGCTTTACAAAGTTTGTCAAGGGTACTGACCCATACTTGGCCCTGCGGATGCGACTTGACCGTAAATTTTGTTACAATACCCTGAGGATACTTTTAGCCTTCCGATCCGAGGGACCCTGAGCTACGCACAAAGTTATTCCCACCGCCCTGCGAGGAATTTCAGCCAAGGGAACCGATGAGAGACGTCATCCCCACTTACCCTAAGTACAAACCACAGATCGTGGTCATCTGCTGTGACCGTTGTGACCGTGCCATTCGGCAAAACCAACTCATATGCTACGACATTGTCAAGGGCAAGTCCGTACTCATTAGTCTCAAAGGAGTAACCTGAAAGCGTCCAGATGAATTGATGATGTGTAGCGAGAAGCAGTCCAAGTCATCACTCACCACCACCGAGTATCAGCCCACCAACACCAACTCCAGGAATCCGTCCACCAATCACCGTCACTCCATGCGGGTCCAGTCGTTCATAAACGTCGCCCCACACGAGGCTGGGGCCAAGTTCGACGGTCTTGGCTTTAGCATTGACCTTGAGGGTATTGAAACGGGCGAGAGAAATCTGAACACCGCGAGTGGAGGAAAAGCCACGGTTTATGGTATGACCACCACTCTTCACACCAAATGGTGTGCGCGACTTGCCCAGAATTTGCAACTGTCGTCAGTGGTCAGTCACGATCTACTGTGGTGTCCTGGACCTGCGTACGATCAGGCCGACGTCTTGAGTAGAGCCAAGTTCAACAGAGCAAGCAGACACCTCGGAGCTCGAGAGGAATGCATGTTCATTGTCGGAGACGTATTCAGTCACAGCTTCTCATGGGTCAGCGCCGTGCTCAACGGTAGGGACATGATGGGCCTTACGAGGGAAAAATACTTGCGACGCATTCGATACGACGGACGTAATATGATGGCAGACGGCTTGGAAGTCATGTTGAGGAGTGTCCCTAGTCGAAGGTCCCAGAATGCCACTTGCCAGTGAGCCAGAGATGAGCGAATAGGCCCAAGAATAGGCCGTGAAAAGAACGAAATGCATGCCGTCTGTGGTTCGCGCCCATGGGAGTCATCGGCGCCCTCTTATACTCTCAACCAGATGACTGTTGAAGAAGGGAAGACCATCAAAAGCGCCGATACATGTGCACGAGGCCGCGGAGGCGCGCGCTGATGCATGGACTTCATCGGAATTCTTATCCGGAAGATTCTATGGGTCACAGGAGACAATGCGGAAGAATAGCGAGAACAAGGGTGCGAAGCAAAGTTTGGTGAGCAATCATACAGTACTAGTACTGTACAGAGGATGACTCACTACAGCGAAGTAAAGTACCCACCACTACACAATACCAACACGTAAGAGGATACGTGTGCTATCACAGATTCTCACCTAGCTCCACCCAGCGTTCTAGCTTGAATAGCTTGATTCGTCGAGCCTGACTTCACGGCCCCCAGGTGTGTAATAGATACCGGACCGGAGGTGTCAACGTCAGTGGCCGTGCGGCCTGCGAGCATCTTGGCGAGCATCATCGGTCATCGGTACACCAGCAACACATTTGAGTTCCTACTCTAGTACATGCAGTCGTCGACCCGCTTGCCGTTGGATACTCCGGCTTTGGTCGTGTCCCCTTCCTTCCCCTTGACATCATCGCTTCCCTAGCCTGCAGTGGCGAGGTCATCAATATAGTCATCAATGTACCTATACAGCGCCACGTTTGTCGGCAGGGGCATGAGCTCGAACATGCGGTGCTCCTCCTCGGCGTCCCCCCAGACCTTACATGCATCATGCGGTTGTAGGTGTTGTCCCATGTTATTGTCTCAGTCACGAAGGATGGGCACCTGGAAGTCCCGCTGGAAGGGCAAACAAAGAAAGAAAAAGGGGATCCTTCTCAACAGAATGGTTTGTGCGTCGGACAGAATGGAAATATCCTCGAAGTCGAACCCACGACAACACAGAACGAGAACGAGGGGAGTTCACCGGGCCGGAGCCGACCACATGATCAACTTTGGTCTTGTTTGCGATTTGCACCGTCCTTCCTCCCCGCGCCGAATATGCAGCAGTCTTGCTTCTGTGGATCTCTGCTGTGGACCTCCGTTTGAGTTATTCATAATAAGGTCCTCATATAGGGTATATTACATACGCGTGTTACAATCTCGATCGGCGGTGGGTCGAAAGCCTGCAACGTAGTAGGTCAGCCTTTGGACCAATTCAACGCCTCAGCAAATACCCTGATGCTTCATATCCGTGTGGTCTATGTCTATCTGTGCATCAGTTTAACGGATTCCCCCCCTCCCCTCTTGTCTCACCTCGCTCGTTTCCAATCTCCGCACTCCACGATCGTAAATCTAAGACAACTTCTCATTGATCATGAGTTCAAGCCCCACTTTCCAATTATCAGACTAAGTTATGTAGCCGTGCCGGACACATGTTGTAAAGTTCGAGTGCAAGCCTTGCACTCGAACTCTACAATATGTGTCCTTCTCAAGGTCGTTCTCGCTCTCATTGTTCAATACGGGACATAGAGAAATTGTAGGCCATAAAACACAACGCAGATCCATTCCATTCTGTTCAAGCAAGGTTGTTGTTGACGAAGTCGACACCTAGTTCCCACAGTACTGCTTCTTCACTACTCACGCCCAGGCTCTCAAATCATCGCGGAATCAATGCCAAGTTTCTGCTCATAACGAGAAGCGTCTACTAGGTGCCACTGGCACAGAGTAACCGACTAATACATACGTTTTGTGGTTAGTATGACTCTGACACAACCGCGGCGTCCATCAGTACATCATCAGTATTTATTTACAGGCCAGATGAATCCCACTTGACTCTTGCAATCGTTCCCGAGTCCAAAAAACCTTGCCTTCCCGGTAAACACCTGCTCGTCTTACAACCCGCTGAGTCACCCAAGGATGTGAACATCAAAAGATGCAATCTCGATATCATCGTCTTTGCAGGTCTGCGAAAGAGAAAAAAAACATGACATCATCCCCACCACATGGTCGGATCAGCACCAAGGCAACAACATCAACAGAACGCACCTCCAGCCCCAAAATTCTCTCCTCGTCAATCAGGATCCCCTCGTATCCATATCTATTTTCCGTCACGGTCTCGATGTACGGCAGGGAGGACCGCACGTCCTCCCTGAACACGGTACCAGCTCGAATCACATCCTCCGCCACCTTAATGACCTGCAGGTTCCCATTCGGGAGCTGCTCCCACAACCGTCCTTGTACAGCTTCGCGCGCCAGCGCGGCGCGCACGGCGTGCGGGTTAAAGTCGCGCATTATGATGGGTGTGGGCTTGTGGTCCTCCATAGTGACCGCGCGCTGGCCAGCAGTCGTCGTGATCCAGCGGACCGATGCCGGATCGGATTCAAACCAGCGCGTCGCAGAGACGCCCCACGCGGACCACGGCACCGGTGTGGGCGCGTCAGCGCCGAGAGGAAGAGAGCGGAAGGGTACGTAGGCCGCGCTGCTTGGCGGGATTTGCGCAATGAGCGCGCGGCGGTGTACGATGAACGTGAAGGGACGCGTCTCGGGAAAGAAATGTCTCGCGGGCGGGAAAGCGGCGTCCTCGATCAGCAGGTTGAAGAGGACGATCGCGTCGTCCGCCTTGTCGCGGAATGGCCGGCTGGAGGGAGGTGGGGTGAGGATCGGGCCGGAGCCGGTGGGGTTGGGCTCGGCGCGGCAGCCGAGACGGACGATCGAGGCGTGTTCGGCGAGCGGTGGGAGGCCTAGTGTGCACAGTGGGACGAGGCGCGGAATGTCGTCGTCAGTGTCATCGTCGATGACGATCCTGACAATTTCGAGAGTACTTTGGAGGAGGTTGGGAATGACGAGCGTGTCCTCGGTGAGGAAACTGAAGTATGCGTAGGCACCCCATTCGGAGGAGCGCAACTGGACGACTTTAATAACGAAGAAGGGAAGTGGGTTGTGAGAGACTCACGCAATGCGCATCACCCTTTTTCCAGCGCACCAAGTAGAACATATCCACGCTCGCGTCCCGCACCAACGGAAATGTGATAAGAAGAGCGAGGAATTCGCCCACAATCTCGATCAAGACATTGCAGTGACCAAAAATCAGATTTATTGACGCTATGAAGATGATGGGTTGCTCGGCAAGAGGATGGGGCTGGCCAGTGGAAAAACTGAACAATCGTATTTCCAGGGTATGGTGTCTGTCCATGATGGGGCCATTCATGTTTTTGTCCGGTTTCCTTGTTATCCGAAAGTCAGCTTTTTTTCAGCCGAGAGAAAGTGAGGAATACGCACGCCGTCAGAGCTGCGATAAGATCGTGCTCGTGCACGGCCATGCCGACGTCCAAGATCTGTATCCCGAGACTAACCTCTCGCCATGTCAGTTTCTGATCCTCGGCGCTTTGGAGTGATGGAAGGGTAACATAGGAGTACCCAATGGTCTGTCGGCGGCTGGCGCTGTAGAGCTTCGTACCGAGCAAGAACGCCCCACCGGTGAAGTCGTAGATGCCCGTCGACTCGAATGGGACAGTGACTTGCACATATTTACGAAAGTCGATGTTCGTCCATGCCTCCTCCCGCCTCTGCAGAAGATGAAGGCGTTCTGGATATGGAAGGCCGGGACGTAGGTCGTCGCTTACGCCGAAGCGCTCCAGTTGGACGAGGTAACGCAAGGCGGTGTCTTTGGATACACCGCACAGGGTGCGACACGTCCTCTGGCACGAAATAATGTCATGAGGTGAAAGGTATAGGATTATTGAGACGATGAGCTCTGGCGGAATGTCGAGCAAAGAAAGAGGCATGCTACTGCGTGCGCCGCATTGACCGTTCGTGGCGACAGAGTACCGGTCCGCCACTCCGCCAAAATGTATTTGGTATCAGATGTCACATACACGAGGGGTATAAAAGATGCGTAAATAAGCCAAAGGAAACGTGAATTTCCGGGCAAACGAATGACCTGGGGGATAGAAAGTAGGGGATGAAGTGAATGTGAATCATGTGTGTCCAGTCGACTTGACAAAGTCATCGTATTTGTCGCAGAGGCCCTTCCACGCGTCTGTAGCGATGCCGTTTAGTCGTTGCGCGCGCACAAAAAGCGCGTACGTACCGTCGATGATGTCATTGGTCGACACTTCAGGAGCATCTTCAGCGAAAACGACAGCCATACCCCTACAGCGCGGAAGCGATCGACGTCAACAGCAGAACAAAATGAAGCGGAAAAGGACATGACATACTCGCTCAAATGCCAGTCGATGTGGCAGTGGAGGATCCACGGGCCAGGATTGTCGGTGAAGAATCGGATGGTGACTAGATCATCGTCGGAGCCAATACTGACGACGTCGCGCACGACGGGGTCGATAAAGTTGTACTCCGTGCTGCCCGCGCTACGGACAACGTGGAACGCATGCTAGTAGGCGTAGTGTGAACGTGCGGAACGATAACTGCCATGAATGAAGATACTTACACCGTGCAGATGCAAAGGATGCTAAGAGCAAATGGGGTAAGCGAGGCGATAAAGAGGCAGTACTCCTCGTGCTCACCGCTCCAGCAAAGGACATCCCGGGCATTGTGAGCTCGACACTCTTGCCACGTTCGAGGCCATAGATACTACCAGAAGGAAGAAGTTTCGAAGGATCCGTCGTACCAGTCAAGATCTGGAGCAACACAGGGACAGAGGGGGATGCGTAGGAGACACCATTCACAGCGAACTTTCCCGACTCCTAGTCATGGGGAAGGAGGGTCAGCAGGTGCGAACTTGCCAAAGACAAGCGTTCACTCACGAATGAAAACTTCAAGTTGATATTGATGTCAGCACCTCCAGGAACAGGTTCCCCAGGCTGTAATTCAGGGTTCAGCAACCACCGAGACAACGTGAGACATCCGGGGGTGACTTACAACAACAATCGGCACGAGCGGCTAAGATAAAACAGTTTCAGTACAGAAGTACAGTACATATTATATAGCACGTGCGGACGCACATGGAGATCAGCCTCTACGAGTGGAGACGAGCTTTTTGGGATGTTAGTCGTGGGATCCGACCGGGGATGTGCATTGGGCGCGCCAGCATAGCGGAGAATGGCCAAGTTCATGTTACTAGAGAAATCCTTATTCGGAGGCAAAGCGCGTATCCCTGTTGACACAGAGTCAGACAACCGCGATTTCTACCGAAACCGAAGGACTCACAGTAGTTGCCTACGGGCTGGCCGGCCTTGACCTAAACGAAACAATGAGACTATCTTTGTGTTGTAATTAGCTAATCCACTCACAATAACAGAGTAGCGTTGGCCTTTTCGAGTCGGTTATTTGTAAGCTGCCTGATGAAGACTTACTTCGGCGACGACGTACCGGCGAAAATCTGAATGGAGTCAACCACCAGAGGCTGAGTGTTTTCGCCGTCGGCCTCAATGACAGTCATCTTGTGACTATCGATGGAGAACGTGAAATTGGGGTCACAAGAGATGGAAATCAAGCGGAATCGATAGCTATTAGAACGCAAAGTTTTAAGTTTCGTGCTGTCACGAATCATGAGTGACTGACCGCTTGCCCTTAACGACGTTAATAATGGCGAGTTCGGTTGGTGGACCTTTAGAATAGCGACCTTTGCCATTGATCAACGTGGAGTCTGCGGCGCTACAAGAGTCTTAGTTACGACGTTGTAAAGAAAACGAAGAAGCTTACGGGATAGCCGGCGCATTCGTGGAGAGATAGTGGTACCTGGATTCAGTAAGCTTCAATGATGAGAGCAGAAATGTTGGCAATAGCGGCTAACCAATCCGCGAGGGTGATGATAGTGGACTCTGTTAAAAGTAGATGAGCCACACACTTTATCTTAGCCGCCTTGCGTCTCGCTCACCGTCATCGACGTCATACTCCGATCGATAGGGATCGTCTGGGTCATAAATAACCAGGGCACCACGTAGGCCATCGCAATACTGGTCCGAGTAATGGCTATGGTACCAGAACGTCCCCTGGGGATTGCAACAAATCAATAATCTGAGAATCCATAAGCGATCAATGTATTACCGCCTGGTCTCGCGCCTGGAAGTTGTAGACGAAGTTATTACCTGGCGTGATCGGACACTGGGTAACAAATGCGGCGCCATCGACATAGTTTGTAGTGTGTTGGAGAAGGCCGTGCCAGTGCTACGGAAAGGTATTGGTAGGGTGAATCGAGTAGGGAAAGGAGAAGACGCACGACCGTAGTGGCCACGTTCATAGATGTGTCCGTTAACCGATCAATGACGTTGATAGAGAACTGGTCGTTCTGAAAATATCATGTTCAGATGGTCATGCGAGTGAGTTCTGATATTAATCTTACCAACTTCCCCGTAATCGGAGGTCCAGGGAAAACGACAGTATCTTGAGTTGCACCAGCAAGCACAGCGCTATGGCTATCAGTCAATACTACATCTCGCAATAAAAGCACGGAGAACGAACGAGCGCTCGAATCCGTCAGGAGCGATCTTTTTGTTCGCGATGACAAGGTTGCCAGTAGGGCCGATGGCGGCGGAGACGTGCCGAGAGGCAGCTGTAACGAGTAAAAGGAATGATAAAAGACGGTTCATTGTAAAGAGCGTAGTTGGTAGAAATGAAGGCCGGGTGGTAGAAGGGAGGGCGGTAGGGCCAGAAGAACGCAGTATAAGACATTTTATATGTGCGACCGGCGACTGACTGCTGAAGCACTGACGAGCGGATGAATACCCCGCGCGCGGAATGCCAGCATCATGATGATACCAGCGTTCCAAGATGTCGTAAACGGATTTCCAATACACAGAACTCAATAGGTTCTCAATGTAAAATGGAAAATGATCTCGATCGAAGCACACCGTCTTACGGAAAGGGTGCATAAATTAACCCCGGTCCCCGGGAAGCTACCACTGAAAATTAGCATCAAGTGATACAGCGATGAACGCCAGGAATTGGAGTGCGGAGTTCAGCGATTAACCCAGATATTTCGACGAAGGCTGCGCTGCACATCCCATTTGTTTGGAAGAGAGGCGCTATCGTTCCATGAGGAGCAAAACTAAAGGAATTCTGAGGTTGAACGTTGAAAGTTGAACGTACGTTGAATATTGAGCGCTATATTGAGCGCTGAGCTAAGTACGACAGAGGACAGATGCTTCTATGCTCGCTTCCTCGGTTACCTAATTTACTACGTCCGACCTTGTTTTGTTGCAACCTTGATTGCAACAATTACTGTTACAATGTCTACAACACTCTGACGAGGGGTATTTTACTTCTACATGGGTACTGTGGCACCTTGTACCGAGACGAGTCTCTGCGGGAACCAAGCCATCAGTAATTGGGCATTTGTGTTTCATTGATCGTTTTCTCAATATAACTAAAAAAGGACTAGGGTACTATGCCATTCACCTCAATTATTTATTACATTGTCACGGCTTTCGGGAAATTTGACGTATGCTTAGTTTTAGTATGCAAGGTGCCATGAGGTCATTTCACAGTCTCCCTCGTATATTTACCCATACAGTACTCCCTCAATAGGCCTCAATCCCGATAGATTTTCGTCATGGTTTGCAGGGGAAAATTGATAGGTACACACTTCCCGATAACCAATACCACTCCAATACCCCTTTGGCAGAGATTCAAGCAGAAATTTGGCACGTATCAAGCTGTTTTTCACTTCGGCAATTCAACAGCACCACCACTCAACCACCAAGCTAGGTTCAATGTAGTATAGATTGAAGCTGTCAAATTTTACCTAAACAATAAAATTAGTTGAACTCTGTAGCATCATTAGGGTGCGTTCGGACTCAGAATTTGGGATTCTGATGGCCTATATTTGGTAGTCGGGATTGTTGTCAAGGTCCCGTGCTAATGTGACAATCTGTGACGTTTACGTGCTCAG
>QFDV01003491.1:0-10253 GCA_003315845.1 Lactarius trivialis
TGCGATGCATCGATCCTGTCAAAGCTCCCCATTACCTATTCGCTACACTTCGAAAATTTGGAAATTGAATCGGTCGATTTGAATCGCTCGCTGCTTCAACTTTGAAACATCCTAGTAGCGTTTACAAGTAAGTCGTGAGTCTAATCCTTGGTCTAATCCAAATTGCGGTGCATCGGGGAACGACTTGTTGTGCATGTTATGTGTAATAATACTACGACGTGCATGATGCTACAGTAAAGAGGCACAGTACGGTACTCGAGTACACTGGCAGTAATACACTACTGCGACGCTTCTCAGACTCGGACTGGTGACTTGTTGTTCAACGTTCGGCCGTTACAGTAGCAAGTGAAGGTCTGTGCCTACCAATTCGTGTCCGGGGATACGGTGACTATATACCTCGATGACATGTTCCATTACCTACCTTTCCTGAATGGTATGACGTCGGCTCGTTGCAAATGTGCAACTAAGATGAATAAGAGCTTCGCGTCTTGCTGCCAGAGCCAAGATAAATTAGTCGGAGAGTCCAGGACCAGGATCCTGGGCCCATTTCTGCCAGCAGTCATGATCCCTCGCGGCATCCCGCGCTGCGAGGGATCACCGGACAATAAATTAGGGCGATAATTCCAACTAATTACCGATAGTTATTAGTAATGAGACCTCGCTACGACTTCTTGATGGCCAGAAGCAATACAAATGTAGAATACGTCATGCTCAGAGTCGCGTGTATTTTAGCAGACACTAGGGCGTGAAACTGAACAGCGGAGCAAGTGTGTAAGTCACAGTCCTCTAAACCTCCCGGACTTGTCGCGGTCGTGTTAAGTCTGTCGACAATAGTAAGCAATCGTAAGTGGCAAAGAACATTTACAAAGTACGAGGGGCCCAAATGGAATCTCACAGCGGTCAGCCACCACGTATGGAGTCGGGGTCAGTCAAGTCAGCAGCAGGAGCCATATCAAACATGGTACTTCCGCCTCCTTTTGCAAGGCGCAAAAGTTCTTCCGGTCCGGTTGTCCTGGAGTCAAATCCAACTCCGTTTCGGATCGCACGAAGCCAGTCGATGATGTGTTCATTGTCCGTGAACGGCGCGTCAGTTCAGCATTTAACTACTCCTCCCAGGGCAGGGACGGAGGGGATTCAACTCGGTCAAAATCCAGCAGTGAGAGAGATGGCGAGCGTTGTTTAGAACCAGCTCCAGCATAATCACTGCTATTTTCTACGCACAACACTCTGCACATAGCCGGGAGAATGTAGTTGCAGACGAGAGTCCTCGATCCAGAAGTCATTAAAGACTCAGCCAGACGATCAAAGTGCAGCGAGATCCGAAGAGTCGAGTCCACATGACGATGGTCCAGGCACTACTACGTCGGACACGGGGAACTGAAGGGTGGAGTCATGAGATGTCGACGCGCAAGCATACCAAGGTGGTGCCAGCTCGTTCGGGTTCGGACCGAGAGTGGAATTAGGTTAGGGTCAGAAGGAAGTGACGCGGTAAGGTCGCGCGAGGTTTGATGATAGGCAACCCTCATCTTTTCCTCTTCATCCCATGTCGGATTCCGAGATTGTCATAAACGTCAAAGGTTCGCCGTCTTATTCTCTTGAATTAGAGTCTTATTAACATCTGCACAGGTCCCAGTGAGCTCAAGCTCCAACTGACCATCAACACCGACAAGACTGTCGCTGACCTCAAGCAAGCTATTGCCGACAAGTCCGATGTTCCAGCTGACCGCCAACGGCTAATATATTCTGGTCCGTCTTTTCTCGCGCCCCTCTTGTCCATCGTTGACGATAGAATCTACAGGGAGGGTGCTCAAGGCGAGTCACTGCCGGTGCTGAATTGCGTCATTTTTATCTCACACGTATATCCATTGGGACGGCCTGGTACAGGACGATGATCAACTTTCTGTGTACAAAATACAATCGGCGCATACCATTCACATGGTCAAAGGTGCCGCTAGGTCGGCACCTACGTCTTCATCAGCGCAATCTTCAGCACCGCAGCCATTACCAACCATGCAGACTGGGCAGAATGTCCACGATCCTCTTACTCAATTGAATAGCCATATGGGGTATGGGGTTATGGCTGGCCTCAATCCATTCGCGGATATGGGTGTCAATCCCAATGACCCAAACATGGTGCGTTCATTTAACACCCTCTGATGCCTTCGGCTTTACGGAGGTCCGGCAAATGAACAGTTGCAGTCGATGATGAACTCTCCCGAGTTTCTACAACAGATGTCTTCTATGATGTCGAATCCCGCCATCTTTGAGCAAGCACTCGCACAGAACCCACAGTTTGCTTCCATTGGCCCGCAAGCCCGCGAAATGTTCCAGAGCGAGCGTTTCCGCCAGATGATGTTCGCTTTCTCGCCTTATCCGAACCCATACCTTTATCTAACACCGTTCGTATATAGGTCTAATCCTGAGACCCTACGTAGCATGATACAGATGGCGTCAATGATGCGCGGTGCCGGCATTGATCCCCTCAGCGGAGGTCCATTTGGCGGACCGTCTCAATCCGGCTTTCCCGCGCCAGGGAATCCTAATACCCCGCAATCTGCCAACACTGCCCCGGCGCTTGGACCATCCGGGAATACCCCTGCAGCTAGTGGTGCACCGCCAGTTCCAAACATGTTTGGCTCACTTGGAGGAGATCCCAGCTCGCTAATGAACCTCCTGGGAGGGGCGGGAAGTGCCGGTTTCGCTCCCCGTGGTAGCGCCGCTCCTCTTCCGGACGCTACTCCCCCCGAGGAGCGATTCCAAGTTCAACTCCAGGTGCGTGCTCTTTCACGTTGCGCCCGAAATTTGACTGACTTGACTTGGGTAGCAATTACAAGATATGGGTTTCGTCAACGCCACTCAAAATGTGCGTGCACTGCTTGCGACAGGCGGGAATGTGCATGCCGCGATAGAGTACATCCTCAGCGGCGGCGGATTGTAGGGCAAGAATTACCTTAATAGAGAGCGGGGAAGTAGTAGTAGTTTTACTCTGCTGTAGCAGTCGTTCCGCCGCTCGATGCTCTCGCGGATCTTTGATGCGCCTTGTATTAACTATGTGCGTGTATATACAACCCCTAGTGTCTTTCCAGAGCAAGCGCGGACAGAAGCACATTGTTGCGGTGTCACATCGGACTCTGACCCTGATGGCAGTGTTATGATTAATTACTCCCGCACACACATTAGCGCCTGACCACGAAATCATAGATGGATGATGTGCCCCGTAGACAATGCGTAACAATATTCGGCCTGCTCATATCAAAGATACGCACTTGCGATGAAGCAGGGCTATCGTACCGACCCGTCGATAAGCCCACAGCGTCGAAGCGGGGGGCGGTCCTTCCTCCCGCCCCCCCTTCCACCCTGATAGGATCTGCAACGGATGCGTTTGCGCGGTGCTAATGACCAGGAAGCAACTGGAACGGCGGGTGCTAGAATGCCCCGCCTGCGGTACTTTTGTATACGACTTGCATATGACTTCAAGACGCCAGGGAATCGTCCTCGTCCCCGGAAGGGAGCTCCTGGATCAACGGACGGGCCCGCTTCGGGAGCGGCCGGATCTCCCGCCGCGTGTCGCGCGGTTGGCCAGCTGCATTTTCGTCGTCCTCCGAATCTGAGGATGAGTTGGAGGACGCGGACGAAGAAGAGGACGAATCTGAATCTGAATCCGAATCGCTGTCGCTTCCGCTTTCGGCGCTGGACGCCGAGTCCCCCCTCCGCGCTCGTCGCTGCTCAAAGACTCCTAGACCGAGGTTCTGCAAAAGAGTTCATTGTTGACAACGCTAAAAAATTGCTTTTTCTACTCGCCATCTGTATGACGCGTTCGTCTGTTTCTTCGATGTGCTCCATGTCGATGCTCTGCGGGTCTCTTTGCTGCAGTTCCGCGTTGGACTGTTCGATCTGGGGCAGGAACTGTTGAACGCGAGCGAGCACTATGTGTATGTTGGAATAGCGATAGCTAGTCGGTAGACAGACGTACGTTCACTCGGTGGCTCCATAGCAAATGTTCTACGGTCCCCGAAATCGAATGATAGATGTGGAGGCTCGCTCGTTGTCTCCGATGGACCATTTCCGTTCAGTCGTTCTAGGATATTTTCTGTAGGCAGATGTCAGTTCGAAGCTTCGAAGGACCATGATATATGTTACGCACGAAGCCTTCTCTGCCGCTGTTCTGCATCCTCCGCTTCGAGTTGTTGAGCCATCGTCAAAGGCCAGGTGCGTCTGTGGTTAGGGTTACCCACAACTCAGACTTCACCATACTATTCCGAGCCACTCACCGCGCGTTGCGCGCGTTCGTCTTGCCCATGGAAGGGTCGACACAAAATGTTTCGTCGACACGCCCGAAACTACAGGGCTATGATTTTTATCGGGAAGTGTTGGGAAGCCCGAAATACGTCGTGGCGCCGATGGTGGATCAGAGTGAGCTTGTACGTGGTCCTAACTCTTTGTATCCGCGTCGTTCTCATTGGTATTTCCAGGCATGGCGGACACTATCCAGGCGGTATGGTGCACAAGTGAATCCTTGAAACTTCCAGAGGCAGATCCTTTACTCACCCGTTATAGCTAGCATATACCCCCATGATCAACGCCAAGATGTATGCCAACAATAAGCGCAACGGTTATCGTGAGATATCTTTCAACACTGCGCTCGGGGAGGAAGGAGGACTGGGTGACCGCCCATTAATTATCCAGTTCTGCGCAAACGACCCTGAGCAGCTGCTCGCCTCCGCCAAAGCATTGGAGGGCCATTGCGATGCAGTGGATATCAATTTGGGATGTCCGCAGGACATTGCGAAGAAGGGTCACTACGGGAGCTTTCTACAAGACGAATGGGATCTAGTTTATCAACTCAGTACGTCGTCGTGTGTCTCCCTCGCTGGTTTTAGCGATAGTTGTTGACTTAACCGAAGTTAATACATTACACACGAACCTGTCAATACCGGTCACGGTCAAATGCCGCGTCTTTCCCTCATTAGAAAAGACCGTCGAATACGCCAAGATGCTCGAGCGCGCTGGAGCGCAGATCCTGACGTGCCACGGCCGGATGCGCGAGCAACGGGGCCAAAACACCGTGTGCCGATCTCCTCCCGTCTCTTTCTGACCATTGGTCATTTATGTCGTCTAACCAGGGCCTCGCGGACTGGGCAAAGATACGCGCCGTGAAGGAGGCGGTATCAGTGCCTGTATTCGCGAACGGCAATATCCTCACGCACGCCGACATTGCGCGCTGCCTCGCCGAAACCGGCGCGGACGCCGTCATGTCCGCCGAGGGACAGCTATACAACGCAGCGCTCTTTGCCCCTTCTCCCTCGGGCGAAGGTTTGCACCCGCCGCACGCAGACCTGGCGCTCGAATACCTAGACATCGTCTCGACCCAGAAGACACCTACGCCCCCGAGCGGTATCAAGGGCCACCTGTTCAAGTTGCTGCGGCCTGCGCTCGCGCGGGAGATCGACCTGCGCGATGCGCTCGGTCGGCTCCGCGGACCGGACCTCGAGCCATACTACGACGTCGTTCGGGAGATGAAGAGGAGGATGGATATGGATGTCGAGGCGGCGGCGGGCGTGGAGGCGGAAGGAGCGGCGTTCCCGCACTGGGTCGCGCAGCCATATGTGCGGCCGCTTCCTGTCGAACATAAAACACAAGTGGAAGGTATGTTCGGCTCTTTTGTTTTCTGAGTCGCTTGCTGACGGGTGGGTCCTGCGCCTCAAGGGCCCCCTGCTATGGTGGCGAAGCGCCCGCACTCAGGGAGGACTCCGGAGCCTGAAGATGAGGTGAAGCGAGTTAGACACGACGATGTAGGTCGGTTGCTGGCGCCAGCCGCCGTCCTGGGGTTGGCATAATGAGAGTGTCCCACGACTTTATGTAGTGGGCTGCGTTGCGTTGTGCGTCACACCCCGAAAATGCCGCACACTCCTCAGTGGTATTCACACGACTACAATTTCGCAAATAACGCTGAATGCTGGCTCACGCGCCACACGACTACCCTGGGCTGAGGTACAGGCAGGTGGCGCGGACTTGAAAAGGTGAGACACCATGACTGGCAAGCGAAAGGGCGGTGCAAGGAACGGCTTAAGATGTAAGTTATAGATCCACGATTACAAGAATGCGTGTGGCGCTTGCTCTGTTAATGTGAGTACAATATCGTAATGCTATTTCTCAAAGCCAGCGGCACAGACACAGAATCGACATCGGGGACAATGGTTCACAATTCGGACCATCTGATGTGTATATGCTCGGGAGAAGAGCCTGAGTATCCATTCTAACCATATTACTTGCTTGGAGGTTCCTGCCCGCCGCTAATTCGCTCGAGAGGCCGGCTTGTATGCATATTTGTCTGGGAACACTGTCGTTTTTATATGAGACATTCTTCCTATGGAATCACTGCTTTTACTTCAATGCCCACGAGTATTGGTGACTACACGTCCCACCTTGCTGCGGCTCCCCTCGTTGGCTTCATCCTCTGGCTCATAGCCAAACTCGCACAGAGAGCCTTCCGTAATCTTCCACCAGGTCCCAGAGGGCTTCCTATTCTTGGCGACATTCTTCACATCGGCGATCAGGATTGGTTGGCGTCACCGCAGCGCAGGGATGAATACGGTGACCTTCTGGCACACTCTCAACGCCTCTGGAAACCCGTTCATGTTCCTTTCAGGCGAGATGATGTATTTACGCGCCCTCGGTCAGGGAATCCTAGTCATCAACAGCCAACGCGTCGCCATTGACCTGCTCGAGAAGCGATCCAGCATATACTCGGATCGACAACACTTCATATGCGCAGGAGATTTCGCAACGAAGAACCTGGCGCTCCCCATAACGCCATATGGCGACCTGTACGCCATTGACTCTCTCACTTTTCACATGCACTAATCATTCATTAGATGGCGCCGCTTCCGTCGTGTCGCCGTGGATGGTTACTCCAAATCGGCTGTTCATCGCTTCCACCCCATCCAGAATCGCGAGGCCATCATGCTGGCGCTTGCGCTGATAAAGAGTCCCACAGATCTGAAAAAGCATCTCGAGCGACACGCATGGTCCATTATGCTGTCCGTTAATTACCATCTTCCGCCGGTAGAGTCAGAAGACGAACCTGCTGTCGTCGGAGTCGCAGAACATGCGAAGCGCGTGTTGCGCGAGTTGGAGCCTGGCGCGCGTCTGGTCGAGTTTTTCACTTGGATGAGATATGTTCCGAGCAGGTGAGCATACTATTGGCGTTGAAATTGTGTTATCAACCCGTGCAGGTTTGCCAAGTGGAAACGGGACGCAGAGTACTGGTTCGTCCAAGATTCGCTCATGTTCGAAGGACTTCTCGGCAAAGTTGCAGACGACTTGGTAAGTCCTCGCAGTACTTAGTATACGCGGATTCGCTGCGTCACAGTTTCCAAAACAAGGCGAACGGAATCGATAGACCAAGTTTCGGTGCTCTCAGAACGCGAGCAGGCTTGGCTCGTTGGTGACTGGCTGTAAGTCCCAGCAGACATATATTGTGAGAATCTGAACGTATTGCCTACTGTAGCGTCGCAAGTGGGGATACGACGTCTACTACACTCCGGTGGTGGCTCCTCGCCATGCTTGCGTACCCCGAGGTCCAAAACCGGGCTCACGCCGAGCTCGACGAGGTGATCGGCAGCGCTCGTCCACCGACCTTCGCGGATCTCCCCTCTCTCCCGTACATCCGCGCGATGGTCAAAGAGACACTGCGCTGGTCGCTCACCGTTCCCTTTGGCATGCCGCACGCCTTGACTGAGGATGACTGGTACGAGGGCATATTCATTCCCAAGGGCACGATCTGCCTCCAGAACATGCGCCTGCTCAACTTTAACCCGGAAATATTCGGGAGCAACGCGGCGGAATTCGACCCGGCTAGGTATCTTGACGAGATGGGTCAGGTCAAGACGCTGGTGGAGGGTCGGGAGGAGGGGCACATGTCGTTTGGGTTTGGGCGGCGTGTGTGCCCCGGTCGGTTCGTCGTGGAAGGGACGCTCGCAATCGACTTGGCGACGCTGCTTTGGGCGATGCGATTCGAGCGTCCTGAAGGTGCGCAGGGTGAGCTGGACCTGCGCACTATCGTCGTCTGTGGCCCAACTGCGTGCGTGACTTTTTGCTTGTTCTGTTTTACGGGTTTTGTGCTAACTGCTCTTCGGTACAGCCACCCTCTGCCTTTCGAGTACAAGGCGATCCCTCGGTTTATGGAGGCTGAAGCTTTGCTAAATGAAACGCTGAATCTGTACGGGTGAAGGAGCCCACTGCGATCTCGTAGCATAGCTTAGATGTGCCTATGACGCGCGGTTTGTGGCTGCAGGGAAGGCTTCGTGTATCTTATGACTGGAAAATATTGAACCCCCTAACTTGGAGACATGTTTTGTTTTGTCAGCTTTGCAGTAACGTGCGCAATTGCCACGGTCACGTAAGAGAGTATCTCGATGAAAACGGACACAATTCCAGATTATTTTCGCAGGATTGCATCCGAATGTTACTTCTTCCACGAGCTGGGAGAAATCTTCTCCAGTTCTAGGAAACCTTATAATATGAAGAAGTTGATTAACTTTGATTACCAATGTAAGTCAAAAAGTTCAAGCACCGGAAGTTTTCTGTTTCCTCTGCGGAGAGCTCCGGAAGCCAATTGAGATGGGCGGGCACCTGCGACGAACCTGTGGCCACGGAGTCGACAACGCCGACTTCCTTTCCTTAGTGACCACCACGACCAGGGTCAGTAACATGCCAACAACAGAAGCACCTGCCGCATTAGAGGGCTCCCACTTCCCTACCCCGGCGTTCGGGTTAACTCTATCAACAAGCCCACACAGGTGTGTCTATTTCCAATGTTTTCGTTCGTTTGCCATATTGATAGATCAATTAAGTCGACAATCTTCGAACGGACCCACGCAAGGACCCACGACGACGATTAACGCTCTCCCACACAACGTCTTTGTCAATATATTCGATTTCTGTCGAATTGACGAAGTTTCCGGCTATCGTCCATGGAATTGGCAGAGACTGGCGCATGTATGCCAAACCTGGAGACAAATCATGTTTGCGTCGCCACAGCATCTCCACCTGGAACTTTTCTGTACCCACGGGACACCTGTCGAGAAGACTCTAAGCTCTCTTCCGGCCTTTCCTATTGTTATTTCCTTTATCCCTTCTTTTGAATTCTCTTGGGAAACAGAAGAACAAAAAGAACAAAGAAAAATAGATCTCTTTTCGGCCCTGGAGCACCCCGACCGTATACGGGTGATTGATCTTAATGTGCCATATACACTGTTTTATCCCCTGGCCATGGCGATGAAGAAGCCATTTCCGGCATTGACATACCTTCGGCTTGAGTCTGAAGACGAGGATGCGCCAAACCAGACCCTTCCTGGTGCATTCATGGCCGGATCCGCCCCACGTTTACAGGAAATGCACTTAAATCGCATTCCCTTTCCAGCAGCACCAACTATTCTCTTGTCGGCCCATGACCTTGTTGAAGTAACTCTTCGCGATATATCCGAGATTGGTTACATTTCACCAGATGCGATTGTCGCAAGTCTGGCCGCGTTGCCCAGGCTCAAAGATCTTATCTTTGGATTTGAATGGGGGACGTACTATCCAGGCTATCCTCATCGAATACGCCTACCAGTGCCTCTCACACGGACTGTCCTCCCCGCACTCACCACATTTCTCTTCGAGGGTTTTATCGAGTATTTTGAGGATCTCGTGGCGCAGATCGAAGCTCCTCAGCTTGGCTCTTTACGAGTAGAGTGCCGGAACCAGTTCGGGTACGATGCTGCCGATTTTCGAATCCCTCGACTTCGCGAGTTCATCTACCGTTCAGAAAAATTCAAGCTACCCCAGCTTAGGCGTGCGCATCTAATCCTCGATATCCTCTCCGACCCCTTTGCCATCCTTCTTAATCCCGATCAATCATCATTTTCGTTTCGTATTTCCGTGGATCATGGTGATCCGATAGGTCCGGTGGTCAGCCAACTCTCTGTTCTACTCTCTTACGTGGACTATCTCTCCGTCATTCCGAATTGCAATGTACCTAGAACTCATGGTCCATTTGGCCACGAAATCCCATGGCTGGAACTCTTCCGCCTATTCACCGCTGTGAAGGCGCTTGATGTACACGAGCAAATTTCCCAGAACATTCCTCTTGTACTCGAAAATATCACTAAGGAGAGGGCCGCCCAAGTATTGCCAGCCCTTGAGTTGCTTTGTTTGGTGGGCCAGCCGGTGCCTGAGGCCTCTGTGGAGTCGTTCCTCACTGCTCGCCA
>QFDV01003545.1:18361-33929 GCA_003315845.1 Lactarius trivialis
AAAAAATTGATGATGGGTCCTTGTTCACGCGAATGAAAAAAAAAGCATATCACATCATGACCGAGCATATAGTAGACTGTCAATTCTATCTAAGTATGAAATACATCGTTTTGTCATCATCATTCTCCAAAGGTTCACGGTGCAAGCAATAAGCGAGGTCGAAGAATGGACTGGCAAAAAAACACTTGACTGAATGCATCAAAGACAATTTTTCTAAAAAGGAGATCGAACTAGAATGTGAATAGTTTCGCCCGCAATGGTCACGGTCATTAGTTGTCCAATACATTCATACGTGAAAGCGATCAAAAAAAAGCGTGATGGTCAGATCATGAAAGACAGGGCAAGCAAATAAATAAAACCGAGTAGTTGGTAGCGGGCGTGAGCGAGGAATGGTATGACTGTACAAAGAGGTATCCACGAGGTAAAAAAAAAGTATTAAAATGCCCAAAAAGATAGCAAGCAGGTCGGAGAGGGGGAGATCTCGGTCAAGGGGGAATTTCGGGCACAGGTGGCACGTCTGGTGCGCGGGCAACAGTACCTGGCCTCTGCAACTTCCGTTTCTGCTGTTGGCGGTCGCGCTGTTCTTGTTCTGCCTGGACGGTCGCTAAGATCTGCAGCTGCTGCGCAATGAAGTCGGTCGTGTTCGGTCTGCGCGCACATCGCTTCATTCAGACGCCAGAAACGTGGAGTCAAAAAAAAAAAACCCTTACCGCATTCGAAGAATCCGCATGATGATTTCTCCGCTACCGACCTCTTTCTCTTCCTTTTTCTCTCGCTTGCGATCTTTGATGGTCCCAAGATTCCGTTGTGAATACACACTCTTTGCGCGCTTCTTGATCGATGGCGACGCGCGGAGGGTCTGCTGCATCATGCGAACGCATTCCTCCATAAGCATGTCCCTGGTAGATGTAAGTAACGCCGTCAGAGAGCCGAATAGACGTAAGAACGTACGTGTTCCAGTCATAGTACAACCGAATAGAGACGACATCGCGGTACTTTTGATTCTGGAGATTCTCGACTGGGACGGGTCCTTCTCCGCCGGCGTAAAAGTAATCTCGTAAAAACTAAAAAAACGAATGAGGTCATCTTTTTTGGATGCGAGATTTCGAAAAAAGGAACGTGCCTTGAGCCACTTAAAGACGATATCCACCTCTTTGTCCGTCAGTGGCTTCATGTCGCTCGGCGACTCCGATAGTGGCGGAATGAGCAAAGCCTCGATGGTCGCCAAGATGTCCTTCCACACTCGCGTCATGACCATCTCCTTCGTCGAGTCGCTGAGGTAGGTATTCAGCGTCTGAAGGTTCGCGTCAAAGTAGTCGAACAGCGCGACGATCGCCTGTTCCAACTCGATATCGGTGAGCTCTCCGGGCTTGAAGCGCGGTTTCTCGTCCGAGGGCAGCGGGATCTGAACCTCCGAGGATGTGCCGCCGAGCGCCGAGCGGTACAGAGCAGTGACGTTCCCGAGGGCCTTGTTGTAGTCCAGCTTTGAGTCCCCCTTGACAAGAGACTTCAGAACATTACGAGAGAGCGACTGGCGGATGAACGGGGACATCTTGACACAAAAGATGTTAATGATTTGCGTGCCGCACGGCACAAACCATACCTTGTCAATAAATATGCGGACCATATCACCCTCGCTGCGCTTCAAAGAACGGAAAGAACGGCCAAAGTAAAACTGGATGTCGTCCTTCTCGCCCTCCATACTTACTCGCAGAAGGATGCGCCCGCTCGTATCGAGATTGAGCCACAAGTCGTGCACGAGGAAATCGCCGAATCGCTTTGGGTCAAGGCAGATGTATTCTCTTCCGACCGTGTCGTGCTTGCCAACCAGCGCGCGATCGCGAACGCTGACCATGAGCCAGAGCGGCTTCTCCACGGAGATATCAAATGTCTCTTCCCCTGCAACAAACATCAAGCGATCAACTGTACCGCGCGACGGACGAAAGACGGAAACATACATCGAGGATTGAGGGTTTCGTATATCGTCCGCGTCTTAGCCACGCGATGGCCGTCTTGGTCGCTCAGTGTCACAAACGTGTCTAGTGTTGAAGTTGGGCTACTGTCCAATGGAACGAGATCCTCAGCCATAACGATCTTGACGGTAAACAGGAAGCGCGTGCTATCAGTTTTGCTCGGTACGGGTGGCGCGTGTGTTTCGATGACTTCCGTGAACTTGTCCGCCTGTATTTGGTTATACATGTTATCCAGCAACTTCCGTGCTCCATCGACATTGTTCAACTTGACGCAAGATACGGGCTGGAAGTTGAATGGCTCAACCTTCTTCTCGCCCTGAGCCAGCTGTTTTGCTCGTTCGATCAACGCATAAGACTTTTGTGGCTGCAGGAAGTCCGTTGGTCTGGGATACATCTCGGTCATGAAAAGCTCTTCGATGCCTCTGCAGTACTGCTCCACAGCCTTGTTGATAGTCTGAACGAAAGTGCGGTCATCAGAAATCACTCCCAGCATAGTCGCACAAACCCACTTTAGCAAGGCCAGTGAAGAACCGCGCTTCTTGGTACTCATCAGACCACTCCAAGTCTTGCAAGAAATTGATTGGACTTCGCAGAGAGTCGAAGAGATCCACGATCGAAGAACTGAATCCGTCCGACCCTTCTGATTCGAACTTGCAAATGGTTTTCAGAACAAATCACGAATCACGTGTCGTCTAATCGGACTAACCTTATCTGCTGTGATAGCCTGGTAGCGCTTGTGTATCAGCGTTCCTAAATGGAGAGGGTCATGCGAACGCACCGCCTGTACCCATTGTGTTGTCTTATTGTCAGTGTCAATGAGCCATTGTCGGACATACGGTTCGAAAAACCCGCCAAGGTCGAATCCGGCCGTGTGTCTAGTTTCACGTACGCGGTCATCATCATATCTCGGTCCAAAGACATCATAAATGACTCACTGCGGACAAAAGGCCTCGAACATGCCCAAGATGGTCTGCGTTCGCCGGTACAGAGAGAAGATATCTTGTATGGGCACATCTGGCGTCGGGCCATTCATCGAGCCTTCGAAGAGCTTCTTCTTCGACGCTTCGAGATCGTTCAGGAACAGTGGGACCGTCGCCTCCACAAACAGAGAGACTAGATCGACATTGACCGGCTCTCCGCCTCCCGTCGAGACGTGTTCCAAGATCGGTTCCGGGAATCGCTTGTCCAGAGCCTTTGGATGTTTCTCGAGGTCGTCTGTCATCAAAAGGAGTGGAAGAGCACGGTTGACACCGGGAGTGGCTTGCAGCTCCTGCGTCCGAATCTGGTACCAATGCGCCGAGAGTATGCGCACACGTTCCTTGACATCTTGCATGCGCGCGATGATGTCAACGTCGAAGCGCTCGAGCAGGCCTGTTTCCTTGACCTGAGTGAGCACGTCGATAAACGGTAGGACGTCGTCCTTCTTCAGGTCAGGCAGGGCATCCAGAGTATGATACACCGAGGCCAGGAAGGCGCTGACAATGCCACCGTACGCGTTGATTAGGTATTCAGCCTACGCAGGGTCAGAGTAGTCGGACGGGCGAGAATCGAAGGACGGACATCACTAATGGACCATTTATCAAAACTAATCTCGTTCATGACCTTGGCAATACCTCCAAGCGCTTCTGGTACGCAATCCAAGGGCACTTCGTTACGTTCGTACAACTGTTTGATGAGATCCAAAAAGCATGCGGCGCGGTAAGGCTGCGAGATTCTCCACCGCAACGCGCACTCGTTGATGAGCTCTATGTGTGGGGCCGACAAAATGCCAAGTGACACCTGATCGTCATCATTGACGTTCGGGTCGTGCATCGCCGCGAGGTCTCCTTCGAGGCATAGCTCTAGGAGGCGCTTGTAATACTTCTTGGGATTCGGTGGAATGTACGTAAAGTTGTGCCCCACTTTGACCTCGTCGTCGTCTTCCTCGGCTTCGAGATCTGCGTCGGTGAGGTTTTGTGAGAGCGCAACAACAGACCTCCGGCTGCTAATAGAACCGCTGCGCCCGGTTACCTGCCGTATAGAGGATCGTTTAGGTAACACGTCGTTCGGTGTTGACTTGGCGAGTTCGGGGTTAAATTGAACTATGACGACCATGAGTTGCGAGAGGTGGGATGTCTCCAGGGTCTTCCAGAATTGCCACGCGCCATCGGTTTCAAAGTCTTCTCGACACCCGGGGAAGGGTTCGTTCGCAGCGATGTTTTTCAGACACGTCTACAGACCCAAATCAGGAACCGGATTGAGAAGGGGAAAAAAAATCGTCGGCGCACTTTCAGGTCTAACAGTGCGGCCTGGGAATATACCATTTCAACCCGGACGTAAAGGAGGGCGCAGGGACTAACGCAGACGTACCCGTTCAGTGCATACACTCTTTAATTTGTCGATCTCGGGTTGGAGGAGGTCGGAACGAATCTGGAAGAGTCTGGCTACATTGTTGACCATCGGCATGTCGACCACGCTCGTGGCCAGTCCGGGTGACGAGACAGACTCGCGGCGGGGGGACGTCGAGGAGGAATCGTAGCCAGAGTCGCTCGGTTGGCTCGGCGGCGGGGCGAGCTTGGCAGCATACACATCCAAGCGGGCGATCAATTCTGGAGAGACGTGGTTGATGGTACGCAAGAGCTCGCGCAGCAGCTTGACGAATTGGACGATGTGGTTGTTCAATTCGACGTTCCACTTGCCGTCCGCGGTGAGCGTCGGGTCCTTCCTGAGGACGCCCGTCGCGTGCGTCGCAAACAGGAGGATGAGCTCTTCGATCTTGCGGTTCTCCTTCATCTGTCGGCGGAACGTCTCGACTTTGAACTGGCCATAGAAGACGGCCATTGTTCTTCGGAGGAGCTGGTCCGAATAACTTTTTTCAAAACGGTCAGCAGGAGCGGCACGAAGGGGACCAGCTGGCCACGTACGCAGAGTCCTTGCCCATGGCGATGTTCTCCAACCTCTGTTCGAGCACCTTGAGGAGTTTCTCTGGGAATTTGACGTTCTTGCTTCCATCGCGGGCGGTGACGTCGCGGAAAACATCGCCTATCGAGGTAATCGAGTGGGAGATGGCGCCGGAGATGCGAGAGGAGTGCTCGCGCTCCTTCTCCTTTTCCTTTTCCCGTGGGGTATCGCCGTTGCTGCTGCTAGCCAAGTTGGTGGGTTTAGGGAGTACGAGGTAGCTCAGGTACCTGCGGTTTATTTCCGTCAGGGCAATCTCTGGAGTGTAGGAACCCGGGGGTATGGACAGGATCTTACGCGACTCGGAGAACGTAGCTGCACGGCCGAATCGTGAGCAGGATGTGCACTCGTGCAAAAGTTGAGGCACGCACTTGAATAAATCTTCATCTGCGACACGATGCTTCGACTTGCGTCGCTCGTGTGAATAGGTGGAACTGGCGACGCTCCTGCGCGACATATTGTACGGAGATCAACGATATTCTAATCGATGTTGCGGCCTCCAGTTGAATGATCGTCTTGTTGAAAGCACGAGGGTCGAGGTGGAGAGCAAAGGGAAGGAGGACGTTGCCAAGAATGGTTACTCTAATTGGTCACTCTCACCCACTTTTCGCTCCAATTCGAATTACGATAATCGCGTCACTCACACCAAGTTTAAATGGGCAGACTTTCTTCGATTAAATTATGCATTATCTACTAACTAAGAATGCTCTTATAGCTCATCGTGCGTATTCGACGACGACGACGACGGCTTGGCCGGCTCGTCCGTCTGCTGAGGGTCCTGCGTCGTACTGCTGCTGCTGCTAGTGCTCTTTGGCCGTGCGCGTGGGGGCTTCTTCTGCACCAGGCGCTGGAGCTGTGTCTCCAACACCTTGGCGCGTTTGCGCATCTCCACCGTCTCGATAACCGGATCGTGGTTTATGGGCACGCTCCTCTGCTTCTCCACCCACTCGTTAAGCCATTTCTCGTGTTCCTTGAGCGTCTTTTCGAGCTCGTCAAGCTCAACCTTGGTATATCGTCCCGTGGTCCCCGCCTGCTCCTCCTGAGTGAGATTCGTGCGTGCGTCGGCAAGGAACACGTGTGTGTGCCAGTTCCACATCTGGCTGATATTCAACGCTTGCGGGAACTCCTCTATCTCTTTAACTCGGTGCACAACCGGCCGTTCCAGTGCCCTGAGTACCCGCGAGGGTTAAAAAAAAGTCAGCATCCACTACGGGGTGGAAAATCAAATTACGCACTCCAATGACGAGCGTTTTTCTACAAAGTCCTTCGTTTGCGCTTCGTCCGCGTGCGTGTTAAACCAGCTTGACACTTCTTTCAACTTCCGCGCGATGGCTCGCCGCTCCGATTCCTGCGAATGCTTGACGAACGTGTGTTGGCTGTCGCTATCGAGCAAATCGCGTAATTTGTACAAGTATCCCTCGAGGATATTGCGCTGTTCCTCCCGGGCGGCGATCGCAGCCTCTTCCGCTTCCATCTTGATCAAGCTACGCGAATGTCTGAGGGTCGGGAAGTTACATCGGTGAGAAAAAGCTTACCGTTGCCGTGCCTCACGCTTCTGCTCGAGCCCCATCGGTGCGACGGACGTGAACTTGACGGTCACATTCAGAGGGATAGTGATGTCTTTTGGCGTGGCTGGGGGGGCTTTGGTTACCTTGGGTGCGGCAGAAGACGACGACGAAGACGCGTCCGCGTCCGCGGTCGAGGTTGATCCATCCTCCGCGGAAGAGTCACCAAATAATCCCTTGAACTTTCCTGCACGTATGAATCAGCAACAGCAACCCTCTCCCTCCCTGGGGAGACGCACCGGTGATAGAGTCATCTTTGAGCTCTGCATACGCAACAGCCTCTGGCACAGATACAAAACCAGACTCTGAGAAGAGGATGGTCGCCTTGATGACAGGGTCGATACCGCCCGCCTCGGCTATACTATCGAGCGCCTCTGCGACGCCGGAGATACGCGCGTCTAGTAAATCGACGGGGAAGTCACCCGCCGGCGGTTCCTTGTACGAAAACGCGAGTGAAAAGTCGTTCTTGCGTCTGAACGTGACCGTCTTGCGCGTGCCCGTCCGTGAGCCTCTCGCAAACGCAGTCGACGTGATCGTGCGCGGCGGCGCACTGGGTCCGTCCGTGCTCTTGGCCTCGGCGAGGTAGGATACCTGGATGTCGTACGGCGCGATGTCCGAGAGTTTGATGTTCTTGGTACGGAACTGCCGGGAGAGCGACGCGCCGTGTAGTGCGGCGCCGAGGACAGCTGCTTCATCGGAATTCACATTCATGGCTAGTTTGTCTCTGGATGATTCGGTTATTGACAGTCGTGCGCACATGTAGTGGACGTACTCTCCCACGGCAGCTGCCAGCGCCGCCCTCACCATTGGTATCCGCGTTGCCCCGCCCGCCAATATAACTGAGTCGATATCGGCCTATCAGCATTACTTTAGCGTGTTACCCACGTCGCACAAGCCGAATACATACCAAAGTCAAGTTAGCGTTATCCAGGGCGTCGAAAATGGGCTGCACAAAGCGGTTTGTCATGTCCGCGCAAGTACTCTCGAACGCCTGGCGCGTCACTTTCATGCTAAAGTCGATGTCGTTCAAAACGCTTTCCACCTTTTTTTCCCATAGAGTCAGCGATACCCTTTAATCCAGACGCTGTGAACACGCACCCTAGCAGACGCCTCGGTGTTGGCGCTCAGGATGGACTTGAGGCGCTCAGCCTCCTTCCACAACTTCATCATGGCCTTGGGATCCTCACGGATCGCCACGCCATGCTTGTGCTCAAAGTTCTCCACGAGGATCTCGCGCAACCGGCGGTCAAGCTCCGTGCCGCCCGCAAGCCGATCGTACCCGACGCCGTTGACCGTGATGAGCGTGCCAGGGTCCTTCTTCCCTTTACCCTGGCCCTGTGCCGCGAACGTGACGACGGTGGCGCGCGTGCTCCCCGCGCCGGCATCATACACAATATGGCGCTCGGGCGCGTCGAACTGGCGCGTCATAGCATAGTTCACCGCGATGGCCGCGCCGTCATTCACGAGCGCGAGCAGGCGCAGCCCCGCGAGCTCGACGGCGTCCGCGATGGCGTCGCGCTCGAACTGCGCGTAGAACGCCGGAACCGTCACGACGACGTCCTGCACACGCTCGCCCGCCGCGTCCTCCGCAAGCGCGCGCACGTACGCGAACTGCATCGCGACGAACTCCTCAACGTCCCACTTTTCCGCGTTCGCATCGTCCCCCCTGGGGATGGCGGCCGTGAATCGCGTGGATGGCGCGAGGGCGGACGGGGCGAAGCTGGAGTAGTAGGTGACGACTTCGGCGTTCGCGGGCACGCCAAGGAGGTACTTGAGGGAGTTGTACGAGTCCTTTGGGAAGCGTGTGGCCTGTCATGAATGAATAACCGTCAAAAAAGTTCCTGTCTTGGTCGGGTGGTGGCATGCAACGTACAATGTTAAACGCGTCTTGGCCGAACAAACGCTCGCCGTTTTTCCAGGCGACGGAGGACCGGATCTTTCGTTTTGAGTCTTTGTTCAGGAGGACGTCGAATGGCATGCCGGGTTTCATGAGGGACGCCTTGATAAAGTCCGAGCCATAGTCGATCGCCAATACTGAGGTTGCGAGGGTAGTGGAAGAAAAGAGAGAGATGGCGAGGAATGAGAGGAACGCCAACCTCTGGCAAAACGCGATCATCGTTCGTAGTTCTCTAGGTTTTTGGTGGTTTTGTTCAGAGTCGTGGCGAAAGCATTTACTGATGACGTTCACTGAAAGTGTGTTGACTTGCTTTAATTGGGGCGACGTGTCGGCCACGTCACGGTCATCTTATCTTATCAGTCCGCTTACGCCCTCCTCGCCATCATCCTGACCGTGAAATCACAGAAGACAAGTTAGGAGCCAAATCGAAGGAGACTGTTGGTAATAATGATAATGTAGATTGTTTTAACTATTACAATTACGGGTGGGAAAAATAGGAAGTCACTGAGTCATGAAAAAACTGTGAAAAAGTCCAGCTCTCTTTTTTTGAGTTCATGATCTAAATTATCAGGTCAGGACGTCCAAAGATGGTGAAGTGACAAGGAAAATTTACCCAGTCACTCAGTAAACCTAATACAACTGGCAATCCAGACAGGTCTTCTTCAAGGCGAAACTCATCTGACCTTAACACAATTCCACCCTCACCAGAGTCTGCCACACTGAAGATGAAAAAAACCCAGATTTCACCGTTTGTGACACAACCCCTGAATGCTGAGACACTATGGAGGTCATCAACAATCTTGTCTCTCTGAGGACTCATATATCAAGATACTTACTTGTGTTGTCGGCAATATGTAGCACTTGCTATCACAGCCTGGGGTACTGCATCAACAATATCGGGTTTCTTGGCCTCGTAAATGTTTGATGAGAAGTCCGAGTCTTTGAAAAAACCTGGTACCGAAAGTGCAGCCGGCGAATTGAGTAAAAATCCTGCTCGGACGGTGTTGGAATGAGCAGAGAATATGGACAAAATCAGAGCTGGATTTCAGACTTACCAATAGACTCAGGTGGCCCTTTAACAATCAGATAATCGACAACGCCTCCATAAGAAGTGGCGGCATAGTCAAACTGTGTTGGCTTCATCCGGAACTCGGGAACGATACAGATATCATCGCTAATGTTTGATATAGCATGCAATAGGACCGCATTGACCAATATACGGCATCCGGCCTCTGTCTGAAAGTAACAGTTGGAACTTGGAATAAAGAGTGAGATAAGAATCTGGACACTCACTGCGAAGGAAATATGGGCCCGAATCAAAGAGATATAATCTCTGGTTTGATTGACCGTCAGTCGTTTGCTGCCTACACCCTCTTTAAGACCAAGGGAATGCAGCTCTGGGAGCTTGTTCAATATGATCTTCATCGGTTGTATTTTGATTTTCGCCTCGGTAAGTGTTGAATCATCTGCGCTCGAAAAGGGGACATGCTTTATCACAAACACATTGCCCAGAGCCAGAAACAATCAGGGAGGAACAGAAACAATCAGGGAGGAACACACTTACTCGAACTCCTTTAATTTTTGCAGCAACACGGTCCAAGGATGCGAGAGTCAAATTGTCTTCTTCATCATCTTCTCTGAGTGTTTCCAAGAGTGTTTCCTTACGGGTTGAAATTAACTCCAAGACCATGTCAGCGTCTTGCGCTATAACGTCTTCCAGTTTGCGTTTCTTCAAGTCCGCCATGGAGGTCGGAGGTTGCGGAAGACCCAGCAAGGGTAGGACGAAATCGCTTGTACAAAGTCTTTCAACCACGAGCGGCCAACACTAGATGAGGACCAGAAACCCAGCGCAAGACCCAGTGTTGCTACTAGACGTCGAGAAAACACAAGAGAAACACCGAGATGAACAGACTCGAGAAAACACCGAGATGAACAGTCAATGTGGGACGAGAATCACTGTGAATTGGTTTAAAGAAAAAGGAGATCTCAGCGGGAAACACAGGAGGTATAAGAGGAAAAGGAGGAAAAGGAAGGATGATCGTTAATAACGGAGCAGTATGCACGATAACTTGAACATGATTATGTAAGCCATCGCACCCCCTGCCCCGCACAACAACTTAAAACATGTCTATCCACCCCCTCCAACCGACTCCTATCCAAAGCACACAGTCCCACTTCCCGTGCTTTGCAAAGACTCCCCATCGCATGTTGCAGGCACGTCCATACCTTCAAACCTCCTAATACGATCCCCTCACGCCTATCGACCGAGTTAAGTTCTGCAAAAATGCATCACTCTCAAAGTTCCCGTTCCATCGACGCCATCGTTCTCGTCCTCGCGATTGCTCCGACCTTGTTCAGCTTGTCTCACGTCCTAGTTCCGGTACCCCCAATGCTCGTCCTAGTCGTCCCGCTATCTTCACATGTTTCTCTTTCTCCACAGTCTCGATACCCGACGCCATCCCGCCCATCGCACTCCCCACACGCGACGTTGGCAACACCCATCCCGTACATTCGTGTCTATCGCTTTTCGAGCTTGCAAATAGTAGCACGATGGCTCAATATCAGCCGCCGCCGACGACTCAGCAGCTCCAGCCTCAGCAAACAGGCGCGCCAGTAACCACCTTCTCGAGCGTCGCGTCCTCGTCCCTCGCAGGCAGCAGCCCACCAGTCCCGCAACTCACAACGTCATTCACCACGGGAACAACAAATGCCTCAACGGCACCCACGAGCACAGCGACGTCCACGACAACGGGTTCTACGTTCTCCTCCGACACGGTTTTTGCATCGCAGCCAATGGGCAGCACCAACACCGTTTTCTCCAGCCAAACTACCTCGCCCATCCGCCCACAAGCCACGGGCTGTAGCGCAGGTATCGAGGCGTTCAAACCTACGTCGTCTTTTGGCGCGTCGCTACTCGAGACGCTACCGCCGATCCCACAATCAGCGACGACGACGCCCGCTGCTCCTGAGAATACCGCGAGTTTCGGTATCTGTGCGCAACCGACTGGGTTCGGCGGTGGCTCTTCTTCCCCTGGTGTAGGGTTGTGTCCGCAAGCAATGGGGGCGGGCGCTGTCACGGTCGCGAACCCGTTTCGCGCTTCCATGATGGCTCCAGCCGGAGCGGGCTCGTCCTTCCCGGCGTTTGGCGCTTCTGCCGGCGCGCCCGGTGCTGGTTTGTTTGCGCAGCCTACTGCATCACGTCAACCGTCACGAGCAACCCTGATCGGGCCATGATCCCTTCAATTTCCGAGGCATCTGTCAAACGCAAGTCCTCGGACGACAACTCCCTAAACACCAACGGCGCACTGAAGTCTAAACGTCCACGCAATGATGTGAGTCCCCCTTTCCTGTCCACTTTGTCTTTGTTGAATGTTATGGAACAGAGCTCGGCATCCAACAAACTCAAATGTACACGTTTTGTCCATTTTCATGCCTTGGTACTGATATACTGCTCTTAGTTCTCATTGGGTGAGGTGTATCGAAGCGGTCTAGTCGTTATCCGTGGCTCCCAATCCCAACCACCCTCCTCGCAGCTATCTTCCAATGGCAGAAGTGCACTCACAGGTCCATCACAACCACCAGACAGGAGACTCCGCGAGACATCCACAAATGCACCTGTTAGCAAGGGCAAGCACAGGTCCCCAGATGAAGACGGTGCTGTTGAAGAGGATGTGTGACATATGGAGATGGAAACTGACGCCCTCTGACGTGCCACACCACTCATGCGACTTTCTACTGCGTAGCGACACCCTCCTTCCCCTTGCGCCGGTGTGCCTCCTGTCATGGTACGTTATGAACGTTGTCCACCGCTGGGGGAGGAGCTGGTTCGGTGATGGTTCGGGGGCCGACCCTGGCTCTGCTCCTCACCGAGCCAGCTCACCCCCCTGTGGCCCTGCCTCGATTGTATGCTCATCATCGTCATTGGCTGTCGGGCCAATTTTTTTTTTTTCCTCATGTGTGCACAACCATCCAGTCCATTGTAATGAAGAGCTCACTCAAGACCAAGACAAAACAAAGGTACATGCTCACTGCACCCACATTCTTGCTAGACGCTAAATGAACTTTACTACACAGAGACAAAATCCACAAGGCGTTAGGTCACCCCAACATCGTCCACTTCATAGATTGCTTCGAGGATGAAGAGAACGATTACATGTCCCTGGAACTTTGTCCCAACGGCTCACTCATGAGCATGCTCCACCGTCGTCGCGTCTTCACAGAGCCAGAAGCCCGGTTTTCATGGTACAGCTCATCGGTGCCTGCCTCTATATGCACACCCACCAAGTCATCCACCGTGACCTCAAGCTTGACAACCTTTTCCTTGACGCGGACATGAACATCAAAGTCGGCGACTTTGGTCTGGCTGCACTTATCGAGAGCCCCGGCAAGCGGAAGAAAACGCCCAACTATATTGCACCAGAGGTATTGTTCGACACCGCCAACGGACACAGTTTTGAGGTTGACACCTGGTCAATCGGCATCATCCTCTACACTTTCGTCGTCGGTCGGCCGCCCTTCCAAACCAAAGACGTCAAAGAAGTATATCAGTAAGTTCGCCAGTATATTTGGTAGCAACTTGACCTCGAGCCCGCGTAGGCGTATCCGTGACAACTAATATGAGTTCCCCTCACACCGGGACGTATCTCTCGACGCGCATGAGCTTGTGCAGCAGATCCTTACCCCCAATCCGTAAGAGTGTCCTTCATTGCACGGCACCGTTCCTGGATACATACCTGCCTCCGTGCGGGACATGCCGCCCGACTTCCGACATATCTCACCCCTCGTCTCACAGGCCAACCTCTCTCGGTCACGGCAGGCATGCCAACTCGACGGGGAGATCGCGCCGTCCACGGTGCTTGACAATGTGCCTCCTGCCCCGAGCGCTAGTAGTGCAAGCAGTCTCGCCCAGCAGGAACGAGAATTCCAGAAGGCGGTTGCTGCCCGGCAGCCCGATCTCCGCACTCCTCAGCTCTGTGCGCCAGCCTCTCATGGTTGCGCCTGCTGGCGTTGGTACCACGCGTGGGGAACCAACGCTCCTTCGCAAGTTGCAAGCTGCAAAGAAGGAAGCAGTCAAGTCGCCCGGCACGACCCGTCGACCGCAGGGGATCACGGAGGAGGGCGGTGCTGTGCACGAAAAGCAGGGGGAAGACGTGCGAATGATGAAAGAGCTGCAGAGTCAGAAGGCCAGAATCATAGCGCAGATGGTACCTGCTCAGCTCCTACGTTCCGCCACCGAGTCACCATTCGAAGATGCGGAGAATGCCGCACCGGTGCCAGAGACCGCACAAGGCGAACAACGTATCCGAGTGCGCACGAGGGCGACTCAAGCTGTTATCGGTGAGGCGGGCTACCTAATTCCTGAACAGAAGCTGACGGGCTGCGATGCAGGATCATCAGGCGGCAACACCCCTACCACACCGACATCCGGCGTGCCGAAGGTAAACGGATTCGATGCAGCGGCGGAGACCCTCTGTACTGCGTTCGATGCATTCTCGCAGGGCTTGCTTTTCCGTGACCCAAGCGACAACGTAGACCTGCCTGAGGAGCGCGTATTCATCGCGTCCTGGGTCGACTACTGTAATAAGTATGGTATGGGCTATGCTCTCACGGACGGCTCGGTTGGGGTGCACTTTAACGACAGCACAACGCTCGTCCTCGCCGCTGACAAGCAGTGCGTTATCTCTTGCTCATTGCTCTGTACGGCGCGTTGATTCGCTACAACAGGCACATTGATTACATATCGTCGCGTCGCCAAGGAACAGTGTACGTGTGCAAGAACTATACCGTCGCGGACTACCCAGAGGAACTGAAGAGCAAAGTGTACCTCTTAAAACACTTTGAAGGGTACACCATGGGCAAATTATACGGCGATTGTGAATATGATCTGCAACGTACCAAGTGCATGCATTTTGTGCAAAAGTACCTTCGCATGAAGCATGTCATTGTATTCAAGTTGAGCCACGACGTCCTCCAGGTGAGTACCACCCCCCCTCCCTCCCCTGCAACGCGTACCAACATCTGGCACCCCCAAGGTAAATGGATTCGGTGCAGCAGCAGAGACCCTCTGTGCTGTGTTCGATGCGTTCTCGCAGGGCTTGCTTTTCCGTGACCCAAGCAACGATGTGGACATGCCGGATGAGCGCTTATGTATTACTCCTGGGTCGACTACTGTAATAAGTACGGTATGCCAGGTATGAGCTATACCCTCGCAGACAACTCAGTCGGTGTGCACTATAATGACAGCGAACTCATTCTCGCTACCAACAAGCAGTGCGTTATCTCTTCCCTATTGCTTTGTACTGTGTGTTGATCCAGTATGGCGGGCACTTCAACTACACATCATCATGCCACCTTTCGTACACCAATCAAACCGGCTCAATTACACCATGTGCTTTCACTGCCCAATGGTCACCGTGTGGCTTGAAGAATGTTGGATATGGCCATTGCGGAGTTCATGTGTCCCACCGTCCCATACTGAAATGTTACTGGCTTGTCTGTTCTGTTGGTGTCCCTATGTGTGATAGCTGTTTCATGTTCCTGCAAGTTCCCCGTCTCACTGATCCGCCATTTCGTACATTGGTTCACTTTCTTGACAGGGCCCTCACTACGCCCGAATGGGATTTGGCCAAGGATTTGGCCGTGCAGTACTACTGTGTTCCCGCCCTCAGTCTCACATTTCATCTAGTGGGCTATACCATAACTAGACAGTCAAGACCTATCCTTCCCCTTCACCATGTTTCTATTGCCGGAACCATATAGTTTTTCCTTCATTACAAAGCTCCTATAGATTTCCTTCCTTCGGCTCACTCACTCCTTGTCCCCTTTCATTCTCATAGTCTGTCGCGTCACAATGGCCCCCGCCTGTTCAACTCGAAGCACCACAAAGAAGACCCCCTATGCAAGGCCCGACACTACATCCGTCCATGATGTGTCTACGACCAACAATACCAATGCTCTTTCTTCTGGCCGGTGTTCTGGCTGGCGTAAAGGTCCAGGTAAGCAAAGTCAAAGGTTGCTGTCACTAATTGTAACGAGACTCAGGCTCGTTCGGCTCGACTTGAGCTATTTCTGTAGCGCGCCGTTCGGCGGTTCTTCTGCGTGACTCTTCATGAGATGCACGCAACGATTCCCAGACAGCAGCTGACCTGGTAAACCAGTTTCATACTATAGTCTCGCGGCCCGGTGGAAGGGGCGCG
>QFDV01003547.1:5047-29488 GCA_003315845.1 Lactarius trivialis
GAGCGCTGGTGTTACTGTACTGGGCTAACTGGGCTAGACTATTGGTACTGGGCTCCCACCTCAAATCGAGTGCACACGTATTCAACTCTTCCTTGTCTTACGATGCAATGTACAAAAGCAAAGCATTTTCCAGTCCCTCAACGGATGCATCACTAGGTTTCTGACCTTGTTACTCGTTGTCTAATATCCGTCGCCATACACCGGAGGGCACTGGGCTATGAGTAAAGTAATTTTGCTTTTATTTCCAGGTAACTGGCTTCATTCGGCGACACTGGGTCTATATCTGTGCCAGTGATGTCCCGGGTTCGTGGCCAGTCTCGTCAAGACGCAGAGGCACGCTCAAAGGCATTCGATACACCTAAAGACCCAATTACCTGGTTCCGGCGCCGTTGAGCACAGGTGTGAATAGTTCGGCGTTGCGGACCCAACATACCAAAAAAAACCAGTATTGGCGTTTGTATGAGACTTTAAAATGCCGATCAATACACCACTCAACTAGATACGGCGAAAAAAAGACGCGCCCTTCTAGGTTTTTAACTTTTCTTGCACAAATGTGTGCTGTACTGTGGCAACATACCTCAACCGGATGTCCCTTGGTCTGGCGCTAAGGCAATTTTACCATGAGTCACGGCCCTAATCCATTGCGTATTACCTAGGGGGCTATCCTCTGAGCAACTCCGCCGGTTGACAACACGTACACCACGCTGGCGCCGCGGCTTGTTGATCCCCAAATTCTTGTCTCCGTACTGGTGCCGTTCATCCCTGAGTGTAGTGCTTGGCAGAAATCCTGAAGAAACAGAGCCGGGGTAGCGTCTACCGCCACATGGGCCACCGAATCCAACCACTAAACTAAAGTAAAACCAATCGCAATGCCCCATCGACCGATGTCGGGATACGGCAACAACAACTAATACCTGAAGGGCGGCTCGAATGGCACTCGCCCACTTCAAAAGGCCATGTTGTTTCTGTACCATCCCCCACTCACTTTTCCAATCACTAATCTCTCGAGACCCGTCGAAAGAGCTCTCTCCTGCACCCTCATATCAACACTCGACTCAGCAGATGGCTTCGCAAACTCAGACACTCTTAGTAGATGGCTACGTCGCCACTACGTTCGGCTCTCGAGCTGCGGAAGCATATCTCTCCACCCTATTGAAGAGGGACTCTCTTCATCTACGACCTTACACCCACCCAGAATATCCCGGAATCTTCTTCGCCGCTTCTCCACTTCGACCAGACCTCAATCCGCCCCCACCACAGACACCTTGGACGATAGACTACGCGGTCCGGAACGGGGGAACCGTAATCAAGCAGCAGATTTGGGTCACTCGGAACCAGTACGAATCCCTACGCCCCCCTATCTTTTTTGTCAACACGAATGGTGCACTTGGCTTGCCTTTGGTTCAAGCTGCGGGAGGAAACTGCATGTCTCTCAATGGCGCATCCCGTCGCGCCCCCCTTGACGCTACCAGCAGCTCGCACGCACAGATTCGCATTCACGTGAGTTTTGTTCGTATGTCGCGTCGGATCGATTGAATTTGAAATCATCTAGTGGCGCGGTTATCGCGCATGGGACGATCAAATTTTGATTCGGACCCAAGCACAAGCGGGGCAAGAAATCATCAAACTCGAGAAGTTCGTAATGCACGTCGCAAGGAAAGTGTACAGGTTCATGACTGAGGTTGTAATCGCTTTCCTTCCTCAGAGCTCCTCAATAAGACTGACGCAACCAAATCTTCAGGCACAGAATCAACCTTACAATGACAGCAACCCGTGCTGGTTTATCGGAGCCGGCGGCATCACTCTTGACCAAGTTGTGCTGATCGGGGTAGTTCAAGTCTCGCGAGGTAGTTGGATGCCCATTCTCCAACTAAATCGCTTCGTGTGGTGAAAGTCACCGTGATACGAATTAGAGGTGCTTATAATAACGTAGGCGAACATTCACTAATTACTGTACCCCACCTTATATCGAATGCCTTACAAATAATTGCTATATCCTGTGCAATCTGGGTCACCGAGACGCCCGAGTTGTGCGCTTACCAACCGCTCTGGGGCCTGACTGCATGCAGCGCTAGCGCGCAGCTCTGACGTCCAAATCATGGTCATCGACATTCTCGTTATCGACCTGGTCCGGCGGAATGACGAAACAACTCGATCGAGGAATGAAGGTCGAGCGTTTGCCAAATTTCGAAAGCATGTGAAAAGTTCCCCAGAATAGATTCAGGTCCCCAACAGCCTACCGCCCGAGTTTGCTACGTATATCTGTATCGTCGATGTAACCTGTCAGGACAAGTGTCAGGACGTACTGCACGTCTCGGAATTATGGCGCCGAAAAAAGGACCTTACGCAATTGGACTCTGGGCCTGGATGTTGATAAATTGACAAATGCCCAAACAAACATGGTGCGGCCAACTGTACCCACCACCACTCGTTTCGCAAGCTACGACAGAAGGTAAGTTATGAGAAATCGAGACCAGTGGACCTCGGCTAACAAGTGTGTTGCGCCCAACTCATCGGCGATAGCGATGGGACCTCGTATCGGGCGTACCAACGGGGACCTGAACGTGAACTTCGCCCGATGCTGGTGTTCCTTCATAAAACCTGAAGGACTTCGCAGGGCACCTCATTAAAGTGTACTAATAACGATTTCCTAGCTAGGGCAGCCACGGTACCTGATCACGAACCACGCCAGATGCTGGTAAAAGTTCCTCCACGAAAACCTGAAGGATTTCGCAGGGCACTTCAAAGTGAGTACAGACACCATATCATCACCATGCCACCATTGCTTGACTGTTTGCCACTCTTCGCCTCGTGCTCGCCACCGACGCACGGAACGTTGCCTTCTCTGAAAGTTCGTGTTTCATTCGTTTCTATACGAATCGCAAAGCTACCTGTCTCTGCGCCCGTACTCATTCATCAAGACATCGGCCACTCTCGACCGCATCTTTCTCTCGTTCGTCTCTGTCTTCCTCGGGACAACAATTGTATGCTCGCAGCGTCGACCCACAGTAGTGTAGGTGTTACTGCAGAGATACAAACGTTGTCTCGAGAGAAGACGTAGACAAGCAGAAGACAAAGAGGGTCACTGAACAGTGGAAGGATTCGATGGCGGGTCGCAACTTAAAAAGATTAGTTAAAGACAGGCGCTCTCTGATAATCGCGCGAGGTTTTCAAGAGCCACTGGCTGAGGACGCAGAAATCGGCTGATTTTTTATCGGACGAGTCGAGGCCGCTTTACATACAGTGCTGTAATCGAATGAGGAGTCAATGGTTTACATATGCAACGTTTATGCCTGATGTACAGACCGTCACCGGTCTAGAGCGCCCTGCAGACAACAAAGTAGACAATACGATTACCACTGTAACAAAGAGAGGTGCGGTCATGGCCGATGCTTCGACCCGGAGATCGGAGATGTTCCGAGTCGTCGGTGAGTCCGGTGAGTGCCGGTGGAAGTGTCCGGGGGGCTTCATAACTTAGTCCTGCTTACTACTTCCGAGTCAGCCTGAGTGGGCCGGACGACAAAGTTACTGGCGATTCGCTATTCAGCAATATGGACGTACACTCAAGGACATAACCTGCACGATGAGTGAGGAGGCCTAGCCTGAGTGAGGTTTAGTAAGGTTCAGCGAAACCCTTAATTAGCACGAACACAGTTACACAACAGCCTGGCACTGGCAACACCTGTAGTCAAAGTGGCCTGTTAAAAGTTCTGTTACAGTAATACTAGCTGAAACTCATCCGAGTCGCATGCCACTATAGCGTCAGTCCCGAACGTTGCTGTGAGGCATGTCGCCGCTAACGGCGACTCCAGCACATAAGCATAAAGGTGAGTCACTTCACTAGCTTCACTGTTAACACGCACTTCCGACCACTGTCCTGCCTTCGATGATGCCAGTGCCAGTGCCATAAATGTGTATATGTAGCGTTGACGGCCAAATGGGCTGGAAAATCGAAAGCGTCAAGAAAACCACTGGCACTGGCAGACAACATATCCATATCTCACTGTCATCGCCTTCTCTACCCAAAAACCCGTCAGACAATCTCCAATCTCTATAACAGTCCACGTGCTGTGTGCTATAGGGCTAGGCGTAGATGTGATCCTGTGCCGCTCCGTAGGTATGACACGAACATGATCTAAAAACCGGTGTCTCAGTAACCTGGTGCTCTGCATCCACCGACATCCGTCATGACACAATGCTTCATTACGACCGTATGCTTACTACGCCGCACATTCCCAGCCTTTTCGTCAACCATACGTTCTCCGTCCGTCATAGCCATACGCTATGGAATATACTATAAATTCCTACCAGAGAGAAATGCCCGCCTTTCCGATGGAGTCCGATACGCTCACCAACTTGAACAACGCTCACCTACATACAGCACCTGGATTTACGTGCACAGTCCAGCGACAAAGGTTCAGACAAGGGGTCAGAGGCTTCGGTGGGAAAAGAAAGGCACGAGTACCACCCCACCTAGGAAGCGAGCCACCACGTCGTTGGGATTTTTTAGCCGGTCACGGTGCCAGACAGTTGGGTCTGTATTACAGACTGCACCACATACTCCGTGGCCGTAGCAGCAAGCGAGCCTGAGCTGAGAGCGGAACTGGGCCTTCTGGGTAATGGTGGTCCGAGGGAGCCAACCTTGAACAGACCCATGCAGTACAATAGAAGCCAGGGCTTTGCGGGTCAATTGAGCTATGCCCGTTCGACACGGGAAACCTAAGGCACCACAGGAAGAACTCCACGTAGAGTGCCGTCACGGTGAACCTGCAGATCGAAAGACACTGTTTCTTGCGCCTAGTATCAAACTGACCTCACGTACACTATACGCGTAGTAGTGTATGTGGATCGATGCGCAACCCTACATCCCGACTGTCGCGGCTACCGCGAAATCGGCCTGTTTACGGCCACTGACGCGTACTGACGTTACAAACGATGTTGAACTAGACGCTCTTGTCAATACAGTACGTACTAGTACAGGTCTCTTCAACCAATCATGGCTGCGATTGAACTCTTTCCAAACCACGATGATTGCCACATGGCCGAATGGATGATTCTTCCGGCCCGTGTGGAATCCATCATCATGATGATTTCACCGATTTCTGTTTTACACGCGTTATGGCGCACCCAAGGGCGCAACTCCATCGTATTACTAGCGGCGCGCGTGTCTCGTGAGATGCTTCTATTTCCATTACGCCATAGCGAAGAGCTCACTCTTTGTCGGTTTGGCGTGTCGGAATTTTGATTAGCCTCGGATCAGGAATATGTGGACTACTTCAAGTTACTGTACGAGTACCTGGAACGCCTGGAGTTGATTGCTTCACTCATCCCTGTTACAGCTGAAGTTGTAGGCGTTGAGAAGAGTGCCTTGCTGTCCTATGACTCCTATCCCAAGACCTCGGGACCTCATTCGTCGTGTGGCTACGAGGTGCTGAATGGTGTGGAACCTTCTGGGTTTTATCATCGCGTGGGCGTTCTATCGCTTATCCCAGCCACCGAGAAGTGCACTGTATTTCTTCACAAAACGTGTGGTGGTATCGTATATCTCACTCCTCATAGTAATGCGCGTCTCGAGGTTCGAACGTCTGTATTGATGCCTCATTCGCAGTCAAGCAGTCAAACCAGTCAAGCGCTATCCTCGGAATCAAGAAGGGACTCGGAGAGGGTGGGCGACCCATTCTCATTTCTCGCAGATCAGTCTATATCTGTTTGAGGTGAGTCTCGCTCTCAGCATCCTTCATTCTATTGAGGCTGCGAACTGTCGAGGAATTGAATATTGTATCGGCGAGAATGATGTCCCATCGTATCCACGCCGCATATTTCATTCCTCGGGTACTCGATTGGGCTGATAAACGAAGCGCAGTCTAGAACTTGAATGTCGTGACGGAGAGTGCCAAGTTTGGATTGGGGTTGATGATATACACCTGGATGCGTGGGCTGACACAGAAGAAGGACTAGATTTCCTTGTGACCTACCTACATGAGTACAATGAAGCAGATGGAAGCATAAGTGACATTAAACCGATCATCATGTGCCACGGTGAAACCTCCAGGCCTCCAGCCCGGGCCGCGGTCTATCAGTGGTTATCCCTCCATAGAGAATCGGCGACATTTGTGGCGAGTCCGCCAGCTCAGTTTAGGTTGGGAGATAAATGAATCATGTCGTAAGGAGGTGAGCGAGTAGGTGCATGTGGATTCCCAGCGAAATTAACAGGAGAAAGGGTTTCGACGCGTGGGCAGGACTCGCCGCAAGGGGCGCTGGATCAAAGACTCGAACGAGGTCAGGTATTACATTGCCTTACTTTGACGAGCACGGGGCTGAGTGGTATAAAAGGCGGCAACGCGGCTTGGTGCGCCCGTGTCGTCTCCGTTCTTCCTTCTGATCCTGACTGGTTCTATGAGTAACATGGGTATCGGCGTGGAAGATGACGTTCTGCAAAATATACGCGTTTACTGTGCGTTCCTCTCTCCTCTCCAACTTTTACAATAGAAGCGCGGATCACTGCCATGTTTCTTGAGGCCGAGTCCGGAGTGTCGATCCGAGTTGTGGATCGAGATAACTTGCGTCACTGGGCGATTCGACCACGCAGGCCCGGGAGCAAAGCAACTCGACGTCGCCGCGGCTTCGCTTTCGTTAACCCATGATGGTCATTTGACATGATCAGCGTTTGTCCGTGGGACACAATCATCTGCTGTGATGAGGCCCACTGACCCTATCAGATCACAATTCAAGCCTCCCTTGCTTTCTCCTTCAGCCCTTTCTAGTCTGCGTTCTTACTGTAATATTCGTTTTCCCAGGGTTGGCTTTCGTCGCTTACTGGGGTATTCTCTTGTTTGGTTACGACACGTGCGTCACCCATCTCGGCACTGACAAGCGCCAATTAATACATGATCGTCCCTCTATCAGTGGTATTGCTGGGGGCGTTGTCCAGTCCCAATACTTCCAGGTCAAGTTTGGTCTTCGTCCTGCCGATGGCCCTGCAAATCAGAATCGCATCAATGATGTCTCGTCTAATGTTGTGTCTGTGTTACAAGCGGGTGCTTTCTTCGGCGCTCTCAGCAGTGCGCCTGTCTCCGGTGGGTCTCTTTCCTCAGTTCGCGTCGCTGAAACTCGATGTTGTTGCTGTTTGTATGATATGAGAACAAACCATAAGCCCTTTTGGCCTATTTGCTTGTCTCCGTCGCTAGCACAGTGCCTTGCCTGAATTTATCGCCGAGCTAATCCCTGAGCTATTATAGCTTGGATCGGACGACGAAAAACACTCTTAGCATATACGCTAATTTTCGTTGTTGGCGCGGTGCGCAACCTTAGACTCTCTGTCTACAAATGTCTGACTCCAAAATATGACAGGTATTGCAAACCCTAGCTGGTGGCGAAGGGAACCGTGGGCTTGGGTACATCTACGGTGGTCGCGTCGTGTCGGGCTTCGGTATCGGCGCGATAAGTGCTGTTGCCCCTGCTTATGTGTCCGAATGCTCACCAAAGCAAGTGCGAGGGCGTATCACTGGGATATTCCAAATCATGGTGGCTATAGGAGTCATGATCTCGTACTTCATAAACTGTAAAAATATTATTTTTATTCGCGCGTTTCATGATTTCTAACTGTGTGCCACAGTTGGGATTGGTCTTCACATCCACGATAGTCCGAAGATTTGGCGCATCCCTTTCGGATTCCAACTCGTGCCTGCAGGAATCATGGCACTCGGACTGCTGACCGTCACCGAGTCTCCACGCTGGTTGGCATCCAAGGGCCGCCATGTTGAGGCACATGAGAATCTCGCATATTTACGCAGACGACAACCAGATTCCGAGGAAGTACTCCATGAACTGGCCGAGATTGAGGCAGCCCTTACGGAGGAGCGTGATTCCCGCGCAAGCCTCGGTCTGCGTGATGCATTCTTCGGACGTGGCAATTTCGTCCGGTTTTTAATCGCCTTCTTTATATTTTTCCTACAACAATGGTGCGGGCAGAATTCCGTGTCCTACTATGCCCCACAGATTTTCACCTCAGTGAGCAGATTCCTATCTTTGCATTCCAGAAAGATACTGACGAAAGGCAGATCGGATATACGGGGGCCACAAATTCGCTTCTTGCGTCAGGCATCTACGGCATAGTCAAGGTTGTCGCAACAACGGTGTTTATATTCTTCTTCGCAGATGGCTGGGGCCGCAGGCCGTCGCTCTTCGTCTCCGCGGTCGGGATGGGCACCTTGTTCTTCATCGTCGGCGCCATTCTCAAGACGCATCCACCTTCTTCAACGCCACAGGCTAACCCCCCTGCTTCTGGAAAGGCAATGGCCGCAATGCTATACATTTACGTCTGCTTTTACTCCATGGGTTGGGGCCCATTGCCGTGGGTGTACGTATCCGATATCTTCCCGACGCGGACTAGACACTATGGTCTGGCCGTCGCATCCTCATCTCAGTGGTTATGGAGTATGTCCTTCTTCGCATTCGCACAAGCACGCTCTTCCAGCATTATTTTCCCAGACTTTGTCGTAGCAAAGGTGACGCCAACCATTCATACAAGGCTTGGTTACAAGATGTTCCTCTTGTTCGCATCTCTGAACATTGGAGCGATGGCTCCGTTCTCGCTGTCCGTCCTACGTTGTTGTCTTGTACCTTACTACTCAATGACACACAACCGAACAGCATAATACCTGAAACCAAAGGTCGCTCTCTTGAAGAGATGGACATCATCTTTGGCGCCGTCAGCGCTGAGGATCGGGCTGAGAACATCGCGCGCCAGGAACAAGGCGCGTCCCGTCTTCCTAATACAGTTTCCTCACACTAACGTTGGACGGGAATGACAGGCAGGATCGACAATCGTTTTGAGGGGTCGGAGTCATTCGATAATAAAATTGTGAAGGGTTGATGCATGATGTTTGCATGATGTGGCCATTATTCTAACCTGGCACGTCGGTGCCGAATGTCGATATGGCCGTACCTGATAATGAACGTTAGTCAACCGAGTTGAGTTCGCTGCTACGGAGTACGTAGGTTCGGGAAGGTCTGTTACCAAGAATGGAGAGTCTGGTTGGGCGATCATCCCGTCCAGCACATGCCCTCCCGTGTGGCTAGCGGATAAAAAGACAAATCCGGCGTGCGGCCGAGGCTCGGGCGCATGGAAGGATGATTGCCGCTTTTTGATAAATCGGCTTAGAAACGCTTTAGCGCATACGGTTGGACAGCGGCTCCTGGTTCTCTTTCCCCTGTCACAGTGCGTAAGTAGCGTCACGACCAGTCTAACCAAACTACTTTAATTCGTGCCAGTGGCAACCATGGCTCATCTCCGGATGTTTTTGGAAACGGAATCGAGAGATCCGCTTCTACTGTATATATTCGCAGGACCAGCTCCCATGCTCCCCACCTTACCTTCTGCATTCTCTGCGATCCCTTCAACGCGCCCCCGCTGCCAGCATGGCCACAAAGCCTATTCCGTATCACCTTCACACTCTTTTTCTTTTTACAAAATCGGATATTAAGACACTTATCCCTCCTGTCGTAAGTACTGGTTTTGTCGACCCGTCGTGCGTATTCACACGAGCCTTTTTTTCGCAGACCCTCTTCGCCGCCGCCGCCGCCCCCTCGTGCAGCATCTTTCGTTTTCTTCACATCATTTTTTGGTTGTGGGCTCATGCCCTGCAGCTTGCACTTGCAAACCAGACACTTCCCCACGCCATTGCGGAAGACGCGCTCAATCATCCCGACCGTCCTCTCCCTTCGGGTCGTATATCTATCCACGCCGCACGTGTGCTTCGATGGGTGACGATCCCTCTATGTTTCCTCCTCTCTGTGGCATATGGTCCACGGACTGCGCTCGCCAGTCTTGGTGCATCGTTATTCATGCTGGCTTATAATGAGGGTGGTGGGGCTAGTGGTCATTGGTTTGTCCGTAACGCGTTGAACGCGGTCGGATATGCCGTTGCAGAAGCCGGCGCGACTCTTGTTGCCTGTAGGTGTCATCTAGTTTTGGTTCTTGACTTTTTGACCGATGCGTTGAATAGGTCAAAACGAGAGCGAGGCTGATAGCACAACGCTCATTGCTGTGATTCTGAGCGCTGGAATTATTTTGACAACGATTCACACGCAAGACTTCAAGGACGTGCGGGGTGACGCCGCAACTGGACGCGTCACATTCCCCATTGCGTACCCCTCTTTGTCGCGTGCCGCTACTGCCTTTGTCTTGATTGCGTGGTCATGGTGCACTTCATGGGCGTGGCAACTGGACCAAATCTCCGCTGCTGTCATGGGTGTTCTTGCCTTGTTTGTCGGTGTTCGGTTTGTCGTTCGCACGGACGTACGAGCGGACAAGATTTCATTTTATTGGTACAATGTAAGTCCCATCGACTCCCGTGCTTTTCGTCCGTCTCATCCGACTCTGGTCAGGTTTGGCTTTGTTCTGCATATATTCTTCCCGCATATTATCGTTTACAGTTAGCGTTGTGACCAGCTATTTTTGGGATCTGGTACGACGATGGTTTATGGCACCAGGGTGCCAATGGACATTAGGATAACTCATTACACTCATTATTTATATTCACAGGAACAAACCGTTATTTTGCGCATTTCTAAGTTTGAATAACTTTTGTAAATTAGAACGCGATGCCCAGTGGTGCAAGTGTATGAAGGAGCGAAGTGACCCTGCAAGCTATGCGAATAGTGTGTTCGATTCAGGACTTCTTCGGTTCACGTTTGGATGATAGTTGGTCGAACTCCGCTGTGGATGTGAGCCTGTGGTTTGCCTGTTGTCTGCACTGGCAGTTGCGATGACTTTTTCAGTTTTCGGTGGCAACTCTCGACTACTCCGACTCTTCATATTATCAATGGGCTGTAAGTAGATGTAATTTAAAGTTCCGTATGACAAGCAGATCATGGCACTTATTACGGCAGGAAAGCTAATAAGTATGTAATAACTACTGAGGTGATGCCGCCCTCCACCTGCAAATTGCAATGGCTTTATCTCATTTGAGTTGCGCGTATTTGGTCAGACTCCGGCGGTCTTCTTCATTTTTGGAGTTCGATAATGTTCTGGTCTGTGTTCGTGCCGTGCCATCCAGATCGCTTGGTGATGGTTGGGCACGCTGGCATGTCGAACGAGAGAGCCCTGGCATCGCGCCGTGGGTCATGTCCGATGTTAGTGGGGCACTTACTTGAGGGCCGTGGTATTAGGCGCTCACGAAGGTCTCCCAGGTAAACAACACACGGGCGGCACCTTGGCGAATAAACACTGTTCTTGCAACGCCGAGCCATTCACACCAAGATTCGCACTTCGCGCCGCTCCCATGCTAGAATCTACAGCCGCTGATTGGAGAGCGCTCAAGGGCAGGAGTATGAACGTGAGCTCCACTGACTTTCAACGAAAAAACTTCAAGTTGGTCGAGATAAACATGCTTTTGAGTTCACAGTCCGCCGACACGAAAAAAAAGAGTAGAGCCAGTCGATTTTTGGATCAGTGCTGTACATGTACGGCACTCACAGGGCTATTCTTGGGTCCCATCAAATGCTATATTGCAGATATTTGGAAAGCGCGATGGTTCTATCCTATCTTTACGATGAGTTCACACCGACTCCGGACTCGGAATTGAACTTGGGTGGATCTAACACTCGGAGCTTGAGTCCCCCTTCAAATGTTGGAGTTTTCATCATCGCGCTTTCTGTGCACTGGCACTCGTGTCCCTGGAGACACTGGCAGGTCTGTTTCTTCTTTGCCACACTCTTCGAATGCCAGGCGGTCTGAAAATTTCGGCGTCTATCGATACCCCAGCCTTCTCCTGAGCCTTCTTGTCTCCGATCAATGCCGACTAGCGCTGAATATTGCAGCGGCGTTGCCTCTTAATTCCTCTTTCAGATGTGACGTGCCAAAGTCTTCTAAAAGATGGAATCCCTGTCGTGTTATTACCGGCACTCATGACTAAGACATGAGACTGCCAGCGACACACTGCTGCTTCTCTCACTTCACAGCTTCACAGAACACCAGGACGTGATACCGTGGCAAGCTGGATTACAAGTTCGTGAGGTAAAGAGAGGACGCACGGTGAGTTCGAGAAAGGCAATCACCCCTCCACATGAAGTCATCGAACAGCGCGATCCTGCTCAGACTCCTCTTGATAGCTGCCTCTGCTAGTTCTTGTGGTCGTTGTCTAGGGCCTGGAGGGCTGATATTGGGGCTTTTGCTACCACAGGATAAATAAGGTTTTCGAAAATGCGTGCGAGGCGCTGGTGGATGGAGCTTCGGAATCGTTTTAATCGCGCTCGAAGCCGACTGGGTATCAGCGACCCCGAGGGGGGGAGGGAGGGAGTACGAAATGTGGGCCGTACCTCCCGTGATTGCGTTTGTGCATGGGACTCTCAAAGCTGGCGTTGCCATCTAACAACTTCTTGCAGCCCTCCGGACCTGTCCACCGCAAATCCGAGCATCTCAGCCTGGAAACGTAAGGACATCTCGTGGTAAGAGGAGACATGCGCTTACAGTGCGGCGCTGAGCAGGCAAGATGTACTTTGACTTGGACGTATAGGCAGCTCACTTTCGTGGAGATTATCGCAAATCTGGTTGGCCAGGTAACCTCAGGTTGTTCAGCTCTGTGTCAGGATGCTACCGCAGAGTTGTCTACTCACTTCAAACAAGTCATGCATTCGCAACATATTAAATCTTTAGTGAAGTCTATAGTAGAAGTCGGCGGCCAGCGCTTGATACTTTGACACGTTTGGCATGAGAACCTGGCAACGAGACACCGCCGACTCAGAGGACGAGCTTCTTACCATTGCGAAGTGCATCCATCACTGTCAGGCTTAACGTATGGTTTCCCGTGACGTTCTTCACAAGTCAAACGATGTGGAAGAACTGCGCCAGCTGGGAGACGCGCGGAGAATGTTGAACGATCTAATCGCCTTGTACATGATCGGGATCGTGTCTGGATATCAGGGGCAGTCAGTCGGTTGCGATCGCGATCGCTCGAAGAAATGTCGCATGCCTTTCAATATGACGTTATCCAGATTCACGCGTCTGCGTGATCTCGACTTGCGGTGAGGTTTTACGCGCGTGACACCAATCTTGCACTGCGCTGGCCGCGACTGCAACCTCTGCGGCCTCAGGGTGTGCGAATTGAGCATTCCAAACCATGTCAATACCGAGAAACGAAATTACTTTACTATAAGAACCATGTTGTCAGTCGATGGGAAGTGGGGTCAGTCGCGGTCAGAACTTTCGGGTCCAAAAATGACAAGTCTTGGAAACCCAGCCTGCAAGCTGTCGCGGCAGCCTCACAACGTTGCAACGGAGAATGAAAGTTGTTTAGACCGGACTCGAAGAAAAGGTACAGTATGTCTCGTCTTGCGTCCCTTTCACTCTAAGTTACGGGTCAGCGCGTTCGGGGAAGAGACATGATCACCTCACAGGACGATCACAAGGTTGTGAATTACATCGGGGATGTGCTCAGATAGGGCCTGAATGGTCCATTCAAAGGCGATCATATGTTGCCGACCATCTGCGAGTTCCAGATCACACGGGCGACTCCGGCCATTACGCTGCGAAGGAACGGCACCGGATGACCAGGATGAGGCACCGTTTTGAATGACTTGAAGTCCGGGTGCTTGACGCACTTCCACTGGAGCTTGGGCACGCCTTCCGACGGTTGAGCGAGGAGACCTGAGCGCCCAAATGGTCGACACCCTCACAAGATCACCGCGACATGTTCTTCAGAACTCGCGCCATGATACACACTGAGATCGTTAGCGCGGGAGGCGAAGCACAGAACGGAACCGAACAGTGCGATATTCAGCGGCGCGGGCTGCAGGAGCTCAAACACTGGCATTAGAGGAGTACCAGTTGCGACTCGAGACGGACAAGGAACGATGAGTCTTACACGACATCGCTGCTGATAGGAGTGACGGGGACGGAGTGTGCCCTTCGCATGTTTGTTGGCGAAAACTCAGAACACGGGGGCGAGTGACTCGGAGATGGTAATCTGAGTTCAGCTAGACAGTCGCTGACATGAAGAATCTGGGGTCCCAATGCAGGCCCTAATTGGCCTAATACACAGAAGCTTTTGTGTAGTGAACGTGCGATTGTGAAGCAGTGAAGCATGTGAAGGCTGGAGCCTGAGACTTGTCAGTTCAACAAGGGTAAGGTCGCCGCACCCTGAAAAAGGAAGGCGGTAACGTACGCCCCAGAGCACCAGTCCTGCTTGGCTTACAGTGCTGTAGTTCTTCCCTCACCAGCGCATCAAAGTAGGGGTAGCAGGAAGCTTGTAAGAGTGCGAAATGTAAGTAACAAATGAGATACAATGTACTGTGGAGCGGCGAGCGACGTTTTTGGTTACACCAATAAAGACCTGAGAACCAACAGCGCAATATCCATACTCAGTCGTCCCCGATCTTAGGTGCGAGATAGTACCGAATGTATCCCTGACCGAACGTGTACGATACCTGAGAAAGGTCGGGGATGAGAAAAATGTAACACGCGAGTTACTCGGGATGCTCACAAGAAGTGGTACGTCATTTTTCAGCATAATCTGGACGGTGTCCGAAAGAGAGGCGCTCTTGGAAAAGTTCACGAGGTATTTTAATGAGAACGTCAGGTTGACGTGCTGGGTCATCTCGATATGCACCCCGCCACCTTCGTGTGGAGTCTCGGCGGTTTTCTTTGGCTTCTTTTTCGCCTTCTTTGGATCATCGTCAACGGTGACGGGAGGCTTACAAGACGCAGAAAGGGACGCACGGATGATGACGCCGCAGCGGGGCGCTTTCGCTTCTTTTTTTCGCTATCACTTACTTCCTCCTCGCCCTCGCCCTCGCCCTCGCCCTCGTCCTCTGACTTGGCTTTGAATTCTGCTCCGTCATCCTCATCGTCCCCGTTCGCCATCTCTTCATCCTCGTCGTCAGCACCTTCTTCCTTCTTCACCTTCGCTTTCTCTTTCTCTTTCTTTTTGGGCTTTTCCTTTTTTGGCTGCTCGTCGTCATCGTCCTCCTTGATCTCCGTGATTTCATCGTCGTCCTCCTTGTCCTCCTTGGTTTCATCATCTTCATCGTCCTTGCCGTAATTCTCGTATCGCTCGCGTGCTGCGTCGGTTTGCTTGAGGAGGATGTTCCCCTGAGCTGCTTCGCCATCGCTCGCGAAGCGGACTCCCTCTTTAGAAACCTCGATGCGAACGGATTCGCCTAGGGACATGAGGTCGCGGACTATGCGAGTGAACTCGGACGCGAGCATGGTCACGCGTGCATCGTATTCGGTGTCGGGAATGCCTAGCGTGTCAGCGTCGATGTCCATCAGCTTCATGTCGTACTCGGCCACGCGGTCGGCGTCTAGAAAATGACAAGTGAAAAGACGGTTAGCGAGGGCAGGAAAGGGTAGACGTACTGTGTGCCTCGTACTTGAGGCTGAGTACGTCACCATCGTCGGTTGCCTTCAGTGTACACTTGTCGTCGTCTTTAGCGCACTTGAGTACTTTGGTGAGAGAACCAAGGTTGACACCGAGGGGAATTGGACGGTCGCAGCGGTACAACGCGAACCCATCAGAGTGCAACTTGACAGAGACAAGTGCGACATGGGAATTGTCCATCGCTTGCAGGGTCTGCAAAGAGTGAATCATGATTGGAATTCGGTGGAGAGGAAAATTGCTCACGATACCAGTTTCGTTGCACTCAAAGTTGGCATCCTGTACAAGTTCCTTGACCGCTATGGATCCACAGGCTCAAAAGGCGGGTATAAGGAATTTTTCTGGATCACGTACCGTCAAGGAGACGCTTGAGTGTCGCAGCCTCGTTTAGCGTTGCTTCCAACATGTGTGCCAATACAATCAAAGTTGTGCGCGACAGACAGAGACATCAATTGCGGAGATTGAAACGCGTGACATAACAATGTCACAGCGCGTTCGTGACAAGCGATCAAGATTAGATAAGATATATGTCCTTGCTTCGAACATTTCGTCGCACGTACACTTACATGGGAAAGAACAACAAGAAGGGTCCCTCTGAAGGCGCCTTGTTTCTTCCAGCCCACCCTGGGCACACCACCGCGTCGATTGTTGACACTCACACCCACCTAGTGTCCACGTTCGCGGTCTACAGGCAAAAATACAAGGATGCAAAGTACGAAAACGTATACGACTTTGTGAGAGGTCTGTATCAAGGGAAGAAAGTGACGGCAATGGTGGACGTTTGGTGTGAAGCACCGGTACGAAAGGTGTGGAAGGAGATCGCAGACTCGGCCGTCGCGGAGGAGGACAGGAAGGGACGGTGGGGTGAGCTGGAGTACTGGTTCGTTATGGGTGCGTGTCAGTCTCGTGAGCCGACCATAATCTCAATATCCCTGCCCAGGTGTACATCCGTGAGCATCGAGCGCAGCCGCCCACTTCAGATCATCTGACCATCATAACTGGGTACAGACATGAAGCGAGGCTTTACACAGACGAAGTGGAGAAGGACATGTGCACACATTTTCCCGTCATAGCTAGATGTACACGTCCTGATCTTTACGACGCAGTCTCGAGGCCATGGCCCACCCGCGCAACGTCGGATGGGGCGAGATCGGCCTCGACTATCACTACGACAACTCACCGCGGGGCGTGCAGCGGGACGTCTTCACGCGACAGCTCCGGCACGCCGTGCGACTCGGCAAGCCGATAACCGTACATACGCGGGAGGCGGACGAGGACACGGAGCGAATACTCAAGGCTGAGGTACCCGCGGAGCACAAGGTGCGTCCCGCACAGCTCTCTGAGATGATCGGATGCGACGTAATCTGCACCACACAGATCCATATCCATTGCTTCACGGATGCCCCCGATTTCGCGCAGCGCCTCCTGGACCATTTCCCGAATCTGTACATTGGCATCACTGGTGCGTGCCAGTGTTTCCGTACACCTGGCCGAATACTGATCAGAGCGCTGACGATTCGCGGTGCGTCAGGCGTGATCACGTTTTCGTCGAACGAAAACACCTCGAACCTCGTGCGCCGGATGTTCGCGCAGTCGCCCGCAGCGCCTCGCATCGTCCTTGAGACGGACGCGCCCTACATGGTGCCCGCGAATATTTACGGATCGCTGCCGGCAATCAAGGGCAGACTGCCGCTATGCCATACCGCGATGATCCCTTGGACAGCGGAGTTCGTGGCAGAGGTTGCAGGCAAGGAGTGGAACGTCGAGCGGGTGCTGGAACTCGGCAAGGCCAATGCCTACCGCGTGTACGGCGTTTGAGGCACCATTCACCGTCGCCGCTACTGCCAGTAGAACACGCCAATGTATAGAAATATAATTTTACGCAGGTCTCAAATTGGATACACGATGAGCATTAATAAACCTCCAACCATTATGCGAGAGGTGAGTGACAACTCTATGAAAAAGTACGGGAAGAAACAAGTCCAGCTTAGTGCGATGCAGATGCGATGCGATGCGATTGCAGAGTACGCGTACATGATCAGATCAGGAAAAAATACGATAATGGGTGCGATAACAATCGACGACAAGAAAGGAATCTAAGAGCAAGGAAAGAAAGGAAAAGTGAAGAGAGACCAACATAAAGAAAGAGACAGCGCTCAAGTGGAGGACGGGATCCGCACGTTGAGACTACAGCCTGGAAGCGAGCAAAGCGCGCAGCTCGCCGACGCACTCGGTACACATCGCGTGAACCTTGCGTGCATTCTCAAGCAACGGCCGGATTGTCTCGGGCGTCAGCGATAATGCCAGGCTCCGCCTGTCATTACCAACTTGCGGTAGCAAAGTTGGGGTTGGGGGCGGTACAGAGCGCAGGGAGCCAGTCAGCGTGTTTCCCCGCGGGCGGCGAGGGCTCTTGCTCCTGCCGTCGACAATGCTGGTCGGCAATTGTGGGTGCAGGCCGTGGCTCGAGCTCTGGTCTCGTTCGCTGTCGAGTTGTGCCTCGGCAATCTCCTCAACGTTCGACAAGCGCGTTGGGCGCATGAATGAGGACGTCACCTGCGACGGTAGAAGTGGAAGAGGGGGTGTATGCGGCTGTGAGGAGGAAGTCGACGGGGGAGAGGCTGTAGCGGCCAGTGAGACCTGCGAGCGCGAGGCGGTGGAGGGCGAGTCGGTCCAGAGTGATAACGAGGATTGAGACGTGCTCGCCACCAGGGCAGCGATCCTCCTCCCCGGCGACGCCTTCTGCCTGTGCTCGCCTTCGGCCTCGGGACGATGCGGGCGCTGCAGTTTCGTCCGACGCCCACGTACCGTCGCAGCGCCGTTAAGCTCTCTCGTTGGTACCCCCAGGGCCCGCACCGCCGTGTCAAGGTCTTGCGCCGCATCGATGTGGTCCCAGTCCCCATCCTCCTCTTCGTCGTGTTCACTATCAAGCGTTCCGCTGCGGCTGGCGAGGTCAGAGCCGCTGCTGTACGAGTGCAGGGCATGCGCGTGCGCGTGCACGTGCGGCGGGGGGCGGGAATGCTCGCGGGGCCGCGAGTGAGACTCGGTAGCGGGCGGGGACTTGCTTTTCTGTGCAAAGCGGAAAATCGACGCTATCGATGGGCGGCGAGGGGACTTGAGCGTGAGCGCAGGAGCAGTGCTGAAGGGTGAGCTTGTGTTGACGGATGGTGTGGCATCGGGGCCCGGACTGCTCGTCGCGTCGCGGTATTGCTGGGCCGGTCCGTGGATCGACTGGTCGTCGTATGAGGATGAAGCGCTCGTCGACGCGGACGAGGCGGGGCGGAACGGGACCGGAGGGATGTCTTGAGGCTGGTGGCCGCGCGTCAGCGAGCGGAGCATATCACGCAGGCCGCTCATCCCCAACCGGCTATAGCGGCGTTTCTTTGTGGGCGACGCGTTGCGTCCAGACTCCTCGGATGGAAGCGTGATCGCGCTACTCGCCGCCTCTCCCCAGAGCCAGCTTCGGTTAACCGGTATTTCTTCGAGGGTCTGCAGGTTCGCGAGCATTGTGGGAGACGCGTCGGACTTGTTGAGCATATCGCGTAGGAGCCAGAGTTGCCTCTGACTGAGGTCGTTCCGGCCCGCAGAGCCACGCCATTCGCCAGGTGGGGATGTGGTCGCCGAGGGACCAGCGATTGACATGGACAGAGGCGGCGTGGACTCATCGCCTGCCAAAGTAATTGCGCGCTCGCGACTTCCTCGAATGCCGATCGACTCACCCGGATGCATGAGTTGCTGCGCGGGAGGCAATGTGGACGGGTTTTGCTCCGAGGGTGAGGCAGGAGGTCCTCCACCGAGCTCGATGAGTAGCTCAGCACATTCCCATGGAACTTTGTATTTGTGATCAAGGTGAAAGAATGATGCCGCAAACTGCTTGCGTGAAGCGGCGGTCTCGGGAAAGGGACTTGGGCTGGTGTTGGATCGCGCTCGCGAACGTGGACGTGGTAAAGGAAAGAATGTGGGAGAAGTGGAGCGGGAAGCTGGCGGGTTTCGTGGGGGCTCGAGAAGAACAGTTTGGGCTTCTACTGTGAGAGTTTGATAGACACATTGGAGCTCTTTGAGCCCTGTAATCCGTCATCGGTTCACCCCATGTAACACCAGATGTAGCAATTATGATACTCACTTTCAACCTCAGTCGCAAACTCCCGCACCATGCCCAAATCCCTCTTCAACCCCACCTGCGCTTGGCTGATCCTGGCAGGTATCTTCAGATCCCCCAGAGAATTCCTCCTCGGAACGATGCCCGTGGCTGTGCTCGTGGAAGGCGGGAGCGTGGCGCGCCCAAGTGAAGCCGACTGCGGAGAGCCGGGGCCTTTAGTCGGTGAAGGTTTCGGGGTAATGGATGGCGGCGAAGGTGGTTGCAGGAGCAGTGATTCGAAGCCAACAGAAAGTGATTCTGAGGTGGAAATGATGGAGCGTTCCGATGCTATCGACTTCCGCGGCTCGTCGGCAGCCTGTTCTCGCGGCGGCGATGGCGGTTGGAGTTCGATTGGCGGGAGGAGCTGAGCTGCGATGCTGGGGGTCACGGTCAAGGTGGATGGAGGTAGGATCTGGAGTATTGCTGGGGACGGAGGCTCATCGGCGTCAACAATCGTCGTAGAGCCGGAGCTCTTCGTGCGCTTGTGCTTTTTGCCAGACACGAGCGATATGCGACGTACGCCGCTCATGAACCCGCGGTGACCCTCGTCTCTCTCTCTCTCCTTCTCTTTTCCCTTGCCCTGACTTTCGCGACCGAGGTCCTCCGTGCTGGTGTGAGAGGTGGAGCGCGAGACGGATCGCGCGCCATATGACGTTTGGCGAGGAAAATACGGGGGTACTTTGGAAGGAACTTGCATCGACTTGGGGCGGCGTGGGCGGCGTGGTGACGGCGGCGGAGACCCCCCTAGTGTTGAAGCAGACCCAGAGTCGTGCGAGCGTTCACCTAACATGGCGCCTAGAATACGTCCCTGCTTGTTCTTGGTTGGCGAGTCGACGGGAGCGAACACCTTGAGGTGTCTGAAGCTTCGCTCGTGCTTGAGATCGAGGGTGGTAGACCCTAGAGGAGATCCCGGCGTCGAATCAGGTGCGCTGCAGCGCGGGGTGTCGCGTCTCTGTGAGGCTCGCCGGCTGTGACGGCATCCACTCCTTGAGAAGCGTGATTGGTGGCTGACCGTCGAGCTGAGAAAGGGAGGATGCGGAAGGGCGTGTACAAAGTGTGTCGGTAGGCCAGTCTTTGGAGGTGGACATTGACGACTGTAGCTCATAAGAATGGGAATTGTGAATGTCGGGGTGATCCATCGCTCGCTGGACAGCGAGACGAAGTCGTCGTCCCAACGCTCGTTGGGGTTGCTGGTATGCACATTAAAGACGCGTTTAAGTTGGGCAAATGATTACAAACCTGAGATATCTCTAGGAGCCATACGAGTGAGAGTGCATTCATATATAATTGGGAGTCGTCGGCACGCTCGATGTCTTCTTTTCCGTCACCTGACTGGTAACAGTAGCAAAGGATTTCAGGCCAAATGCAGGGCAGGCAGGGTCACGAGGAACGGGCGGTCGCCGTTGATGTTGGATGACGAGCCCGAATGTGCATGGGCGAAAATGGAAGAGTTGGTTGTGCGGTTGATCGTGTCACAAAAGGGAACGGGTCTGCCGGGAAAGGGAAGATCGCATGTCAGTTAGATAGGACAAGAACCAGGGGACCCAGGAAAGGGGATGACAGACCAGGGATGCGGGGCGCGACAGAACCATCCTGCGACCTCCATGGCCACCAAAACACCTGGGCCTCCCCACTGGCAGATCACCGGTCACCGGTTGTGCCGTTTCGACAGACCACGTGCCGGCGCTTACCGCCACGTCGAACTTGCTTCGAGTTTTGGGGGGTGGGTATGCCCATAGGCCCCCCTCGCGGTAAAAGACGATTGCCTTGTTTGCAGGCCAGTACACGCGGTGGCCGCGCGACTCGATACCGATACCGATCCCACAGCCCTCGCGCGTTCGCGTGTCCAGCTTGGAACCGCCCGGGTCGTGCACCCCAGACCGACCATCTTCCCGAACCTCTTCAGCCTCGACAGGTCGGTAGTGGGGCTTCCGTAGTACCACGTCTGCGGCCAAGGCGTCCTGCCGCCAGGGACGCGCGTGGAACTTGAAGTATGTTTTTTGAGCCAAGTTGAGTGTATCGGGCTCTCCATAAGCTCTGGGGAAGGCTCACCATAAGCAGCAGTTCCCCTTCCCGACAAGGGCCCGGGTGCGGTTGAGATGCTCCGCATTGTCGTTCAGCTGCGGCGTGTCGTGCCAGCATCCACGAGGTACTTGTCAAACGCCTCACTCGTGCTATCGGAGCGCCGCAGCGGTTCTGGGTTTGCGCCCACGGTTCGAACTGCTTGCGGCAGAGAAGTGATTGATTGCTCTTCACTGCGAGAAGGCCCGGGTAAGTGAACGTGAAACCTCTGCATATGTAGCTGCTACCAACGTCTCAGATCCCCAATGCTTTGTCAAGGTAAGTCATGTTGCATACTCTCGATATTTCGCCCTCACACGTTTTACAGAGGCGGCTTTGAGGAATACCTTGACCGGTCGTTTCGGACCCATCAAAGATCTTGAATCATTCGGAGCAAAGCATGTGCATTCCTCGAACTCACGAGCGTCGATGTTGCGTGCCGTGCCATCGCCTCTCTTCCCGCGGCGCAGGGTGGTAAGGACGGTATTTGTGTTGACATTGGGGAGGGCCAGCAGATGTGTATCATGGTCGAGACTCGTAAAGAGCGACTCGGAGGTGAGAACTGGTGAGCACCCAGTCAGCAGACCGCGTAGCGGTCCGCCTGTAAACATAGCATTATCTGTGAAGGTGACGAAGTAGTGTCAGCCGCATCGAGTTGACACTGGGGCTGGCCCACACACACTGGTATGAATCTTGTCACCAAACTGTTTGACTCAGAGTTGTTCGCTGACCCGGAGCTTCGGGCAGGTTGTCGAGTGGCATGCGCGCAAATGTAGTGCGCTTCCCATGAATTCAGGTCAAGCAAGAGTAATGTGTATACTGCTGCATTGTGCCCGAGTCGTAGTGCTCAATGCAGATACTAGGCCTCTCCCCCTCCACATGTGTGACAGCAGCAGCTGCGAGCTTGCCAGCCATTGGCGCGGCACTCGCATCTGCTTCTTCGCCCTTTTGGAGGGTGAAAGCCTTGACTTCTGGTAGCTCAAGCACATCTCTGATGGATCAGCCTCCTCGTGGTGATGAGGACAAGTGTTACTGCTCCAGTGACCACTCCTCCGTCATGTGACCTGACATGCGAGAAAAGGGGTTGCTAGATAGGGGGGAATGGTTACTTTATTGCACAAATGGGTGTGACTGGCCTTTGGGATGTGAGTACATCACTGGTGTCTAAGTGGACCCTCTAACACAGCTCAGATTCTCCGACCTTCTGGGAAACTGCGGTCCCTTACCCACATTGCTGTTGTTGATGGTTTTGAAGCAAATCCTGCCAATCTTCATGGTCTTCGCATTGGCATTGATGCGTCCATCTGGTTCTTTCATGTTGCACATGGAAGAGAGGGAGAAAACCCTGAACTTTGCACTCTATTCTTCCGTTGTGCGAAGCTTGTGAGCACACCATTCCTTCCTCTCTTCATCTTCGATGGCCCAAAACGCCCCAAGATCAAACATGGGAAGAAAATTTCAGGTGAAAAGCACTGGCTAGTTGACAGTATGAAGGGAATCCTTGAGGCATTTGGATTTGAATGGAGAATGGTATGTCCATCTTTTTCTTGGTGTGTACTTTGCTGACTGCCTCCTGAAGGCCCCTGGAGAGGCAGAAGCAGAACTGGCATACCTGAATAATATTGGTGTCATTGATGCAGTCATGTCAGATGACGTTGACACCTTTTTATTTGGTGCTAAGATGGTTATTCGCAGGTGTGCACCACCACTTCCATGCAAATTGCCTCTCTCACCTTTTTGATCTAGTGCAAGTGCCAATCTCTCAGGAAACAGCAAGCACACCATGACAAATGCAGATGGTCGTGTAGATGGAAACCACTCTATGGTTTACACTTCAGCTGACATCCTTGCACACCCATCTGTCCAGCTGACCAGAGGTGGACTCATCCTCATAGGTCTGCTCTCTGGTGGTGATTACCACCCAGCTGGCCTTGCCCGCTGTGGGACTGGAATTGCTCATGGGCTTGCTAAATGCGGGTTTGGTGACACACTCCTTGAGGCCACTCAGTCTCTGACCCACGACAAGCTCCCTAACTTCCTCACCACATGGCGTGAGGACCTGTGTAATGAGTTGCGCACCAATTTGCATGGGCACCTTGGCTCCAAGAAGCCCTCCCTTGCAAAGGCTGTACCAGACTTGTTTCCTGACATTGACATCCTGCTCTCATACACCGATCCAATCATCAGTGCAACAGATGCCAGCACATGCCACACACACACCCCACCCCAATGGGAGCGCGAACCAGATCTTGGAAAGCTTGCACACCTTTGCGAGTTGCACTTTGAATGGGGGCTCAAAGACAACATCATAAAATGTTTCCGTACTGTCATATGGCCAAGTATTGTACTCCGTGCTCTGCGACGCTCTACATTGGAAGCTGCTGCCATGTTGAAATCCCGTGATGCACCTGGTGATAGAGAGAGAGAACCACTCCAGGATGTGTTTAGGGCTCCATCAAAGCTTCTGACACGGTACTTCTCATCTATGGGTCTCACAGCGCACAGCACAGGTGATGGAGATGGTGGTCTGCAGGAGCTCATAGTGAAGATTCATGGCTCACGGACACATGCTTCCACTGACAACATCTTGGAGTATCGCCTTGAGGTTGCACCTGCACAGCTTGTATGCCTTGCTTGTGCAGGAATTCAAGGGCTCCGAAAGCCTGTGGACACCACATACGATGTGCAGCCCTCAGAATCTGATGAGGAGAATGGTGGAGATTCTAACATTGGCTCAGGCAAAGGAAAACAGAAGCGCAGTGTAGGCTGCCCATCAGAGCCAGGGAGTCACTTGCGTGTGTGGATGCCAGCATGTATGGTCCGTCCTGCACTCCCAGATCTTGTCAAACAGTATGAAGCCGAGCTTGA
>QFDV01003553.1:0-12005 GCA_003315845.1 Lactarius trivialis
CCTCGGGTCTGTTTGGCAGATGTGGGCGGGGTTGACGCACCATGTGAAAGCCGAACATCTCGCCCAAATATCCAAGACCATCCCCAAGGTATTGATATTGACCGGAGATCAGGATCATTTGGTAAGGTCATCAAATTCAGCATATTTAAGCAAGCATATGCCCGAGGCAGAGTACGTGGTGTGGAAGGACACGGGACATGTTTTGAACATGCAGCGCGTAGAGAGATTTAATACGCATTTGGAACGAGTTTTCCATGAGGGGACGGCAAGGCTGGAGGGGACGAGTTAATAACTTAGATCACGTTATTTGTTGAATATAATATTCCCACGGTGATGCGAGGCGATGCGCAAGAGTTCCGAGGCATCCGACGTTGCACGATCAACCAAGCCTCACGCAAGAGTTCTCTCCACTAAGCCCCAAGTTTCCTTTACTTTCTCCTCTTTCTCTACCCCTCCCCTCGCATAAAGGACTCATAAACCTTTCTCCACAAAAAAATATTCAAAAAAAAATTACTCGTCCTGTTCCCACACCCCACTTTTCCGCTTTCGAAGCATCACTCGACTCTCCTTACTCTCCCCATCATCTTATCAGCAACACCTGAGGTCCAACTCACCCCGGACGTCCGTCAAACACACATCTCGCCGCACTCTTACGACATTTGTTCGCCTTTTCCATGGCGGATAACACAACCGAAATCGATCTCGACTCGGTCATTGACCGTCTGCTCGAAGGTACGTTAACCCTCTTTGCTCCTAGGATCATGATTGGCGGGTTCCGTGAGACATCGATTGATCCTTTGCTTCGTACTCCTGGTGGCATCCTTTCCTTGAGAGCCTCGACGTATCATAGGGTGACATCACCCTGCTGCGTTATGCGGCTACCAGTTCCGGACCTCAGAGAACGCCGAAAGGGCAGGGAGTTCCGCCTGTCCAGAGGGGTTGTATGGCCCGCACTCATCACCTCATCGTTTCCGTCATTCCGCAATCTGTCATTCTCTCTTTGTCCGGATCACCGTCTTTGATAGCAGTATAATGCTCACAACTCCCTTCCGTAGTACGAGGAAATCGGCCTGGGAAGCCCGTTCAGCTCCAGGAGTACGAAATTAAATATCTTTGCACTAAAGCCCGTGAAATTTTCATCAATCAGCCCATCCTGTTGGAGTTAGAGGCTCCCATAAAGATCTGCGGTATGTTTACTATCTCTTTGTTTCTCAAGCGAAACTTATTTACCACATGGACCAGGTGACATACACGGGCAATACTATGATCTACTGCGGCTCTTCGAGTATGGCGGCTTCCCACCGGAAGCGAACTACCTTTTCCTTGGCGACTATGTCGACCGCGGCAAGCAATCCCTAGAAACAATTTGCCTCTTGCTGGCATACAAGATCAAGTATCCTGAGAATTTCTTTATTCTCCGTGGTAACCATGAATGCGCAAGTATAAATCGCATTTATGGCTTTTATGACGAATGTTCGCTCTCGCCATGCTCTCACATGGTCCCATCCTGAGATAAATGCATATAGGCAAGCGACGTTACAACATCAAGCTCTGGAAGACATTTACAGATTGCTTCAACTGTCTGCCCATTGCTGCTATCATCGATGAGAAGATTTTCACCATGCATGGCGGTCTAAGTCCTGATCTTCAGTCCATGGAACAAATAAGACGAGTCATGCGACCGACCGACGTTCCCGATACAGGTGCGGATTATACCCTGTCCTCCTTTCTGCTCACGTGTGAATAATGGGTTTCAGGACTGCTCTGCGATCTACTATGGTCAGATCCGGACAAGGACATCACCGGCTGGTCAGAGAACGATCGAGGCGTATCGTTTACCTTCGGGCCAGATGTCGTGTCGCGTTTCTTACAGAAGCATGACATGGATCTAATTTGCCGGGCACATCAGGTGTGTCTCCAGATTGCCGTCGTTCCCCCGCTGCTATGTGCGACGTATCTGCGCGGATGGAACTTGCACACGATCGTAGCTATTCGTGTGCTTCCCTCGCTCGATCTACCATTGCAAAGATTTTCACTTGATCCGTCGTATGAAAGCAGGTACTAATCGTTGACTTTTCATCCAGGTCGTCGAGGATGGATATGAATTTTTCGCAAAGCGTCAGCTTGTAACACTTTTTTCGGCGCCAAATTACTGTGGAGAATTTGACAATGCTGGTGCCATGATGAGCGTAGATGAGACACTGTTATGTTCTTTCCAGGTGTGTTGTGCCCTGCTTATATTGGCACGCTACCTAACCGGTTCTACGTGTATAGATCTTGAAGCCAGCGGAGAAGAAAGCAAAGTACCCCTATGGAGGGATGAACATGGGTCGACCAGTAACACCGCCCCGCAAGCAAAAGAAGAAGGACGGCAAGATGGGCTGAGAACGCCTCAACCGAGGCGGAGCACCATCTCTCCGGCGGCGAGGGTACCTTCCTTTGCCCTTTCCTTGCCTCATTTGTACCGCCTTTTCCCATTCCATTCCTCCCCTTCCATCTCTTTATGTTTTGCTGTTCGATGTTGCGATTAGGTGTTAGACGATTATCCAGGCGGTAATATTGGCGGAGAATCGGGCTGCAGTGCTAGTAAGGGCTGCGGAAGATGTTCGGACCAGATCTGGCCCATGGTTTTTGGATGGCGGTCGCTTGGACCATGACTATAATGCGTGGGGCGGCGCGGAACTGGAGGCGGCGGGAGATGGACGCATAAAAGTATCGAACGCGCATGCATGGACAACATCGTCTTCCTGTATCACCACCACCCTCATCCGCTACCTCTCGCTCCCTGACGAACTTAATTATCTACTTTCCTTACTGACCTCCGACGTCTCAATATCATGTATACCATGGCGCCAAAGTACCGATGTCTCAAACTAGCGCTGTATACAGGAATAGGTTTGCGCATGTGCTCGCATGGCCGCAAACTTGAACTCGACCAACATCTGGCCTAACGCGGTCCAAGTGTGAGACCATTCAATAACCAAAACCGCTACGGGATATATATGCGTCTGGTTCTTCGTCTGAGTTCAATCGTGACTATGCGCTTTAGTCGCAGTCTGTATCGTGACTTTGGACTAGACTGGCTCAGCTCTCTGCTTGGCATCCAGAGATCATAGGAATGGCTCAATCCCAACCCCTTCTCTCTCATCTCCAGTCTTAAGTTGTAATCCTGTCGCATTCTCGCATTCTGACTTGCTGTGCCCTATGTTCCTGCGACAACTGCACGGCGTCATATTTTCCTTGTGCCAGGTTGTCCTTCGCTCCACGCTCGCCTTGTACCCTCTTGTATTGTGCGCGTTATGCTTGATCTCTGAACAATACGATACTGATCGGCCGTGCGAAGAACAACAACGGCTCTGCCAAACGAGGTCCCTGCCCCGCATTTGATTACACATGCGCCTCCACCACACCGCGATGCCGCCTCGAACAGCCATGCCACCACTCTCGTGCACCGAAGACAAAGCTCTCCTCGCCTTTCCACCCAGGCCCTTGCGGCCATCGTCATCTGCTCGACCGTCGTATTCTGCGCGTTCATCGGGTGTCTCTTACAACTCCCCGTCGCGATCTCTTATTGGCGCAGGCGTGCTCGATCCTGCACGCCTACTGACACCCAAGGCACCCCCAATACGATAGCCGCAGACCTCTTTGACGCAGAGACGGGCGACCAGCCGATCCCCATGGCCAGACACTTGTCCCCTCCCCCACCTTACTTACGCGCGCCTTCGTACGAGAGTAATGGAGGTAGTTCTGGTAGACGAAGCGCGTGTGCGCCATAGTATTTGCTCCTGGCTCGGTTACCCATATATCGGACACCGATTTCCTCGTACATAATTCTGAATGTAATGTGGTGGAGAGACGGATTTTGACTTGACTACGAGAGACCACGTGATATAGTAGGTCGCATCACATGATCTATATTGCGGTCGCGTCTGAATCACGCGACACTTTTTGTCGCTTGTCGTCACGGCGATGGCGACGACAGCAGCTGGGCCATCAAGCCCATCTTCCCCTCTCCCATCAACGGCGTCAACATTATGGGCGCATTTACTCCATCACCGCGCGCCGACTGGTGCTCAAATTCCCCCTTTTGCTCAGCTGACACCACAGGACAAAGCTAGTACATCAACCCGGATCCTTCTACATGACACACACGCACGTCTCGAGAAATTCTCAGAGCGTGCAAACGCCATCTTTTCCGAGGCAGAAGCCTCCAGGAGAGAGATGGTCCGCGTCAGGGAGGAGGTCGAAGGCGCGCGCGAGAAGGAACTCGAGGCGATTGTTCAATTGAGCGCGTTTTGTTTTCGCGCATATATATGCCTTGCTATTGTACACTCATGCACGACCAATCCCCTTAGTTAATCGATGTCAGTCTTTTCTACAGAAAGCAATTGGAGATCCGGTGCAAGCACGCGAAGCCGCCTCAATACAGGCCAATCTCACGCTGGCCCTGGAGCGCCTAAACGCTCACGATGACAAGATCAATGGCAAGCTCGATTCCCTGACCGCGGTATGTTACAGTGGAAAGTGAATCCTTGACGCTCCAGCTGGAACCATATCCGTATGCAGCTCCTCCAGACGCAAAGCCAAACGTCGCAATCCCTTCAAGAACAATTTTCGTGCTTGCAAGGCCAGCAGAGCCGAATCCTCGAACTCCTTGCACCACTCCATCCTATCCTCCAGTCCGTTCCGCTCCACATAGACATCGCGCGCAACGCTATCATAGAGAAGATCCCCGAGGTTTGCCAGTGCATCAAACCGTGTTCTGGCCCCACCCTTTCCCCTGGCACGACCTCACCATCGAAGCGAGACGCGGAACTATCCTTGATACCGAGGAAAAGACGAAGAACAAGTTTGAATTCTCTGCATTCTGACCCACATATGCCCGCTCTTCGGGGCAATCTGGACCTGGACCAACGCTTAGAACCCAAAAGGCCCTATGAGCCTCTGGAAAGAACTGTAGAAACTCAAAATCTTGTCCAAGATCCAAGTACGACTTCCCCATCATCCGACCAAACTCCAAGCAGCGGCAGTGATCTCACTATGGTAAGCGGCGGCTCTTCAGAGAACGTCGCGGTCCATCCTGGATCTGGCAACGCCGCGCTGGCAACTAGATTATCAGCTATCGTGAGGAAGCCACCACCAAACAAGACCATTGGCAGAAAGGGTATAGCCCCACCTGTCACAGTTTTCCGCCACCCTAATCGCACCATAGACAATCCGATTTCCTACTTCTCCTCGAAGGTGAGTTGTTTCCTCCATATAGAGGTATATAGGTCCTATCTTTGCGCGCAGCCGCCTGCTGTCCCCCGCAAGAGGTTCATTTTATTCAATGATGATGACGACGACGACGACGACGACATTTGAGTTTTCCCATGTCAATCACCTGCGTCGGAAACAATACTCGTAGCCCTCACACACGTTGATTCTAGTAAGATTCTTCAGAAGAAATGAATTGTCACTGTCGTGGGAACCCAGAAGTCCAGAAATTTCAGAGCTTAAAGCCTCTTGAGGTATGCTGGCTGGCAAGAGCAAGTCTAGGCGCGAAGCACTACTGTATCCGTAGAGCACCGATTGCTTGGTATAGTATGGCCTGTTCGAAAACCCAACATCATTTGATCTCCAGCCTCATGCTGACCATTGATACTCTGCTTGATACCACGCCAAGCTATGATCAGATCGCGGCTACGCCTCTGCGCGCCTCTTCATAAACTGGCGCCGTGAGGGATTCGGTTCTAACCACGGAGAACCAATGCCGGCACTCTTTTCGAGTGGGAGCGGCGCGGCGAATGATGATTCCGATCCTCGCTTCCCTAACTTACAGTAGTTCTGCCAGTGTTGATAACGTGGTTCATCCCATGGAAGATACCGCCGCCGCCACCGCCGTGACTGGCCAGTTTTGGTCAAAGCGCAAGCTCGCTCATTGCCGCACCTCGCCTCCTCCCGATAAACGCGAACAGACGCATCGCACGATTGAGCTCGGCTCTCGATTACAGTAACACTGTAGGTACTTGTGGTAGCGCATCGGGGTTCCGCAGCTACCTACAGAGTAGGAGCCCAAAAAAACTTCTTTTCTTAGAGAAGCGTCTAAGTGACGGTGAGTCGGCGCCGGTAAAAAAAAAAGTACACACACTCGCGTTTACACTCTAAGTTTACTGCATCCAGATCGGCCTCACTGCTATTTGGTCTTGAGAACAAAAATAACAGTCCGTGGGGTCAGATTCTAGCTCGGTTGGGCGCATTTGCTTGATTTCGCACCCCCTCTTCGCAACTTTACTGGTCTGTAACGTACAAGTAACCCCCAAGTACGTATCAGCGACCGAATAGATGACCCGCCCGGTGGCCGCCGCGTTGATAGCGCGATAAGGATCACGTCTCTCCACACGTGGTGTGTTGAGGGACGACTATTAGCGCTCGTTGCGAGAATTCGAAAGGCAAATTGTCGGAATATTCACGGAACATCATGCATCATGGGTCAGGCTGGTGTTGGTTCCAGAATGAGTACCCCGACCTTCTTTACGCTCGCAGGAATTGCAAAATTTTGTTTGTAGATGTTTTTTCCCATGAAAAACCGCAAAAAAACCGCCTAAAATAAAATAAAATAGAGAAAAACAGCAAAAAAAATACACACACGATTTCCGCTGAAACCATTCCAAAACTTGTGTGGGAAGAACAGGGGAACGTTACTGAAGGTGGGCACAGCAACGAGAACCCCGAAAACCAATTCGCACTGATGGCCCCTAGTGAAGTGGCGTTGCGCCTCATATGATTATGATCCCAGGTCGCAAATAAAGATTGTGTCATGTTCTTTTTGTGTATGATAAATTACCGGTGCGATAATCGCACCGGGATTACAGTATAAAGAAGGGGGATCATGCGAAAAGTGCCACAACTTGTTACGTGAAAGGTTCAAAAAGAGTGTGTCGCAAAGATATTAGCGAGCTGAGTCTAACAGAAGGGTAAACGAGGGCCGTCGTACATAGGGGGTTTCTGATACGCATTCAGATCCACCCAGTGGTAAATAAAAATGAGGGGAAAAGTTAGTCGAATGAATGCTATTCGCGAGCAAGCCAGTCATTGCTACGGGAAACGAGCTCTATTGAATTGTCGGTTGTCCAGAAGATGCGCTCGGTGGCGCTGCGTCCAGTCCAGCTCTTTTGGTCGCGCAGTATCATTGCCTAGGAGACGGTCAATAAGAGCACGTAACCAATGTGCTAAAGCGACTCACTTGCTGCGCGCCAAAATTTCGTTGGTCATGTGCGAATAAATCCACGTTCTCTTCGAGTGCATCAGAGAGGATCTGCATGTCTTGCAAAATCGCCTGTAGGACCCGGACAGAGGCGAGCGTGAGCTGCTCCTTGCGGTTCCGCGCTATCCCACCAGTTGACGTAGGCGGCGGAAGAAACTGCGATATTTGCTGCAATACCGTGTGGACGATACGCTTCGTCTCGTTCATGATTTTCAGGGCTGCCGGGTAATTCTTGCGTGACACAAGCACCAGAGCACGTGTGATCATATCCGATGCGAGTAGCTCCATGCGTCGTCGTACGATGACCGTATCAGAACGGCCCGCGGGCTGCCGGGTTGGGCTACCCCCAGCGGGGAGTAGCGTGACTGTAAGGAGAACGGGATGTGCGAGACGAGAGACGTGCTTGCCCGCCGCGGGATCGTAGAATGTACCGTCGACCTCGAAAACAGGAACCTCATCGATCATGCGATCCATCATACCATCTGTGAGGTCTGCCATGTCATCAATGCTGAGAGAATCGAATCCCAGGCTCTGGTTGAACCGTTCCGTCGCGCTCATCGCCCGTTGTGCGCCACGAGCGTTACCATTACGCACAGCATCGGAATTGTCGAGCTCGAGCTCGACGAGCATCTCCTTGCGCTCGCCGTATCGCAGTTCGCCCAGTTCGACGTCAACGTTGCGCCCGTCAGACGAAACAATGGAAGTCGGGCCTCCGGACACCTTGCGAACGCGGAAACGGCTCCCGTCCACAATTTTCATGTGCAGCTTCATGTTCATTGACCCGATGGACAGCATCCCGCCAATGCAACCTGCCAAGCAACTTCGGAGGTCGTACCAGTCACTTACGAACGTGTACGTTCCGCCAGTGTGGTTTGACATGAGCCAGAGAGATGCAGGGTCATGGGAACGCCCATAACCAAAGGAGTGGATTGGCACGTTGGCCGCTTCTGCCCGAGCAAGAACGAGGTCCATCTGTGCGCGCCGGGTGCTATCTGCCGCATCGCTGACAAGAACCATACCAGCTACAGGATTCCGTGACTTGCGTTGCAACACGACATCAAGTCCTGTCAAAGGGTCGTGAGTCAACAGCTCAATAACATCCCAAGATGGCCATACCATGATTGACAGCCGTAACGACGTCTGTCTTCTCTTCTTTGCTTCCTCGGACAATAAATTCATCTTCGAAAGTTTGGCCATCCTCCGGATGGAATCCGATCTCGTCAATGAATTTTCCGAGTCGTGAACGGCTCTGCATGCGTCCGGGTGACAGAAAGGGTGTCTTGCGCACCGCACCGCCGACGCCAACCTCGAAAGTGACAAATGACAAGCGATCACGTGGCCCAAGTGATGCAAGAATGAAATCAAGAGACGTCTTGATGACGCGAAGCTTGAGTGCGGCTGTGCTTGGTAATGCGTGGACGGTTGGTAGGGAGATGACAAGGATGAGATCCAACGGTGGGTGAGGGAGAGGTGTGAGTGAGTTGGAAGGACCGGCGGACATATGCGGTGCGTATAAGGGACCAGATGAGTAATGTGATGGTGTCTCGTCTTCTTGAAGAGGAGAGAGTTTGCCTGTCGCACTGCTGTGATACCCGTGGTTCACGACAGAGCCACCATGCGACGTGTAGCTCGAGAGCGTCGACCGTCCCGAACTGTGTAGTAAACTGCTTTCCGCCGTGCTTGCACTTGTTCCCGTGCTGCCACTAAGCATGCGCGCAGCCTTGGCGCTACCGCCAAACTCCTCCATGTCAAGCGGGGAAGAATCGGGCTCCTGTTTTGGCCGCTGTACGACAACGAGCGATTGAACATTAACCCTCCATGTTTCGAGTGAAGAACGGTCTTTGAAGATAAGAATGAACGAATCGAGCCTCTCGTCTTCCATATCTATGGTGAGACTCAGTTCTCCCTGGACAGATGTGTCCGTGACCTGACGAATGTGCTTGATGTAAATGCGCCCCTTGAGCCGTAATACGCTCTTAGATTGAGGCGGTCCTCCACTGGCCAGAGAAGCGCCATCAGCAAATGCTGATGCCGCACCCGATGCGCTTGAGAGGAATCGTCCTAGAGTACGCTTCTTCTCCTCTGCGACGCAAATGATTGCCTCTTTGAAGAGATAGACATAGAATTCGCGCACAAGAGTATCGCGTCGCACCGACAGAAGGTCATACATCTGCAGAGGGCCAAGTCCCGAGAGCGGATGGCCTTTCCAGTCGATGATACGATTCCTAAGGTCCTCAGTAATCGCCACAAATGGTGATTCCTCCTGAGACTGTGGTGGCGGCGATGCTGTAAACGGAATATCACGAGAAGAATGATTCTCGTGCAATGAATCGGTGGGGGACATGGAACTACCAGGGCCAGGTGAAGGCTGGCGGCGCCGCACAGTTGTAGGCTCAGGCACACTATGTGTGGCATACGGATCGATCACGGGTCCAGGGACGTGTCCGGATCCGCGCTTTCCTGGCAGTTCGACCACTACAATGCAGGTGAGTGCCTGGGTGGGCTCAGTATTGCGTGTCAGGGAGGAGAATTCCGGGAGCACTTGAATCGATGGTGTCACAACGAATGCGGAATGGTCGTTATGCGAGCTTGACTTGAGGGACGACGCGACTGGCTCTATTGGGTCATCTTCTGTAGGATCACGGGAGTGTGCAGTATGACGGTTGGGAATGCGACCCATAGTTGGCGTATCGCGTCCAGGATACAGCATAGCCGTATTCCGATCACCCATTCCAGTAAGAGCGGCAAGTTCTAAATGACAAGTGAGTCAAAAGTACGAAAGGAAGCTATGGAGACAAAAAAAAAAAAGCGTACTGTTTGATTTGCCACCATCACCGTCTCCGACTTTCATTGGCCGCCGACACACTCCGCATACACCGAGGTTTGACTTGCGCAACATTGCAGCCGAACGACCTGGTCCCGGAACAGGTCCATAAACGGCGGTAAAGCAAGCCTAGAGTGAGGAAAGTCAACGTTGGATATAAGAGGAAGAATTGCAAATAAGATCGGTCGGGGGACACCAAAATTTAGTGAGATGGCTCGGGTAAGTAATGGTGCAAACACTAAACTCGCAAGGACTGGTCCGAAATTAAGCAATCGAGCAAACTCGGAGGGAAGGCAACGTCCAGAAAAAGTATCAACTAGAACAGAGGCTCGGGGATAGGACGATGATACCCGCCCGTCTCGCCAACGACGAGTGCAGCACAGATGCCGAGTTCATATAACACAAACGCCCATATACCGGCAACGAAAGGTGATATTCACTCACTTCGTGGAGGGCGTGGCCGCACTCAGGCACGATATGTGGCTTCTCTCCCGGAAGACGAAAGCTGAAGGAGAGGGGTTCGAGACAGACGGGGCATTCTTCTTCTTCTTCTGAGGTGTCGTGGCTCGATACCACAGGGAGTGGGGCGTGGACCATGGAGGCGAAGGGGTGAGAGTAGAGGTCTTGGGTATGGGTATGAAGAGTCGAGTTACGAGATCCCGAAGCGGCCGAATAAGCGGAACGAACAGAAGAAGCCGAAGAGGGCCGCACAGTGTCCTTAGTATGGACGTTAAGATGGGAGGCAAATGCGCTAGGCGGGGCGGATGGGCGGGAGGACGACGACAAGTAGGGAAAAGATGGTTGCTTGTCAGGTTCTGGTGTTTGTGACTTTTTGATACCTCTCTGAAACCAGGCGGAAGGATGAGCGGACCTCATAAACCGGTCGAATTAAGATGCGGGGAGAGGGAGGCCGTGGTTGTTGGAGAACGAGGAAAAGGAGCGGGGAGGGCTTTCGCCCAAAAAGATGATAATAAGTTACTCTATCCTTCTCCCACTCCCACATTCGTTTACATACCGCATATAGCCACCTTTCAGGCACGACCCTACCACCCTCTCGACCATCCCGTCTTTTACCCATTTCCCCGTCCCCTTTGTGTCCTAAAATGGCTTCTTACCTCCCTTCCGTGTGACCCCCCATTTTCGTCCTCAACGCCGATTGCGCCCACCTTATCGGCGCCATCGGGCCTATTCGACTACACCAACTACAGTAACACACTCTGCCCGCCTCACCTTACGCACGAGCGGGGTACTCACACATCGCTCATCGGTGGCGTGATGGGGCCCACGTATAAAACCCAACTTACAGCGTCTCAATGTGATACTCTGGTCCACATCACACAATCCCCAAACAGAGCCTAATGTCGTCCCCACTATCATCCCGCCTGTCATCAATCATGCACTGCTTACCTATCATCATTCCAATTCGACTTTGTGGCCCTTCTGCGTCCGGGGACCGGGGACCTGCCATGTCTCACGCCGACGCCCGCATGCACCACTACGGTACTTCTCCACCTCGTATACCCGTCAAGCTCAGCGCCTCTGCCTTAGCATATTCCTCACGCTCAAAGAAAGAAAGAAGCACACAAGATGTGGCCTTACCCAGGCGCTCGCCTCCCTGCGTTAGAAGCCCTCTCTGATCGACTTCTGGACGACTGACGATATTCACATGCCGTTCCTACGGTATAACGTCCCTGCTGATTCTTACGCAGTCTCTTCTCTGGCTCGTTGGCGCCTCTGCAAAGATGATGATGCGGTCTTATGTCCGAAGAAACAGGCGACTTCTAACTCATGCGGGGCCGACTCCACGATGAGGTTACCCACGGGTTGCTTCTAGTCTCATCGCGGTGAAGCCTTCACACACACTTACCATAATAACTGAGCATCGGCCAGATAAAGTCCCCGTTGCCACGCCGTTGACACGCGCCATACGTACAC
>QFDV01003582.1:8493-37564 GCA_003315845.1 Lactarius trivialis
AGCTGGATTGGACATACTATGAAACGTCAAGGCAAACCTCTAAGGCGTGGATCGAGCCCTGCAGGCTCGTTGAAGCCATTACCCGCATTCACCGCATCCATGCAAGATGTTTCCACGGCATTCATCGTGGTTGGTCCTCGTGTTCGCGGAAAATTTGACGCCAAGCGCGCCAAGGAACTGGGGCTCTACGGTCCACTGAGAGGGAATGTAGCGCGAGGAGAGAGTGTCACGTTCACCGTAAACGATGGTGCTGGAGGGACACTGCAGAGAACAGTAAAGCCGGAGGATTGCATGGGTGAACATGAGACTACGAAGGTTCGGTTTCTCAGTCCTCTTCGCTCGAAGGTACTGAACAAGTGTGTAAAGGTTGTTGTGATCCTCGATGTACCGACGCCAGATCACATTGAATCCTTGGTCTCTGCCTTTGCTGCCCCTGCTTACTCGAACTTCAGGGTGAAACATCCTGACAGTCGAAAGGATTATGCCGTGCATGTCATTTATCATCTCCTTGGCACCGGTGTGCTGGAGGACGAGCGGTACAAGTCCTTTATGGATGGCTTCTCGGATGATACACAGCACCTTATCTGTTCCCCTGATCATAACCCCGATCCCCTCACATTTACAAGTGCAGGGCTGAGCCAACTTAGGCTGAGCCAGCTGGACCCAGAAGTGTTCCCACTTCCCCATTACAGCACCACTCCTCGAAAGGAACTTTCCTGTGCGTCACGTCTGCTGCAGCCGTTAACAAGATTCCGCTGATGCCCTTTTATTACGTCAGTGGTCACTCGCCTCCCACCGCGGTGCTCATATGTGGAGCCCGGTAGCTATGTCGATGTTCGACCACCTAGGCCCGTTGCGGTCGATCCCATATTGAGAGGAAAGGACAAATTCCACCCTGCTATCGCGGCGGAGATACCGCTTGGCCTGTCACTAGCAACTAAAGAGAAGTTCACGAACGCACAGAACGTTGTAGACACCCGCCTGGCCGAGCTGGGCGGTAATGTGCCCAAAGCCGGAGACGAGCTCGTCGTGATACCGCTCGGGACCAACAGCGCTACTAGTAGTCGGTACCGCAATGGTGACTACATCGTTCATGTCTTCTCCTTCGGCCGTTGACCGTGAAACAGTGTCAGGGCACTTTGTTCAAATCCCAGATTGGGGAAATCTCCTGCTCGACACCGGTGAGGGAACGTGGGGTCAGATGGCAAGATACTTTGGGACCGATCCGGCTCGGCCATCGAACGTTTGGCAGGCATTGCGCGACTTGAAGTGCATCTTCATCAGCCACGCCCACGCAGACCATCACGCAGGACTTGCCAGGATATTGGCAATGCGAAAGCAGGTACTTTATCCTATACCACCAGAATATGCACAGCGCGCTGACTGGTACTCGAGCTCGACCCTCCGCCCCTGGGACCTCTTTACCTTATCTCGATATTGCCGATTCACCTGTACTTGCGCGAACTTGCCGACTTGGAAAACCTTGGGTTATCGGATTCGACGGACACACAAAATGGCGTCATACCCATTCTGAGTGATGTGTTGAACCTCAGAGGGCGATGTGAGACAGAACAGACTGGGTGGAACCGTCTTGACCAGTGGGCTCTTTTTTTCCCTTTCCTGATATCAATTAAACCAGGTAGTTCGCGGAAGGCCGCTCAGATGTTATGTGAGGAATTGGGACTCAGCAGGCTAAACACTGTCGACGTCCTTCATCGTACAAGAGCGTTCGGCCTTGTTGTGACACATCGAGATGGCTGGCGTTTAGTGTAAATGATTGCTTTGCTGTTTTTGGTATTGGGTGCTCACATGGTGGCGACCAGATATTCGGGGGACACCATGCCATCAGACGCCCTAGCGCAAGCTGGCGAAGGCGCGACATTGTTGATTCACGAAGCCACGATGGGCGACGACCAGGAAGAGATGGCTCACGCGAAGGCCCACAGCACTATTAGTCAAGCGATCGATGTTGCGAAACAGTGAGCGCGTCCCGATTGCACCGTTGCCCAGTGAACTTGACCCTGTTCAGTATGCGAGCTCAGAACGTTCTTCTGACCCACTTTTCTTCACGTTACCCAACTATGCCGAGATACTTCGCCGCTCCGAAGAGAGACGACGGCGGTGATGAACCTACTGTTGCGTTGGCGATGGATCACGCGTGCATACGTGTGGGCGACCTCTGGAAGATGGCCACGTACATCCCGGCCATTGCACAGAGCTTCAAGGATATCACAGACGAGGGAGATGAAGAAGAGGAGGCTGCAATCGTACAGGCTAGTTTGACAGAGTAATACAATACCGTAGGACAAAAAAGTTAAATGACCACCGCAGGGGTCGAACCTGCAATCTCCTGATTCGTAGTCAGACGCGATGCCATTTCGCCAGGCGGCCACGATCGAGGAAGATTTTGATTGATAATTGACAACGGACGAAGGTTGATAGGACTGAAGAGGGGAATTGGATCACCTTTTAGTTGAACACGATGGCAACTCGAAACCAAATCAACGGAGAGCAGCCGACGACGCTCCTGACTTGCCCCGCCGCACGATGTCCCTTGCCTTCCTGGAGTCGCACCTTCTCAAGTAATGATGCACTTCTCGAACACGCACGACTGACCAGGGCCCAGCATCCGTTGTGCACCACATGCCTCAGGGTGTTTAAGGATACCGCAGCTTTGGAACAAGTTCGTGGCTGTAACTGCTTGAGCGTACTCAACCAATTCCCTACAGCACGTAGAAGCAAAACACGTCGTCGTATGCCAACCCTGCAACCGAAAATACAAGTCACAGACCGCCATCGACCAGCATTGGCGTTCCTCGGCTGCGCATCCCAAATGTCCCGTCTGCGGCGCCGGGGCTGTGGACACACCTGCACTTGCCGAGGTGAGGAAACGGCCACCTGCCTGACCGATCAGCTCAGCTCAGAACCTAACACCCCAATTAGCATATCGCGAATGCCCATCCGAAAGTACGCTGCTGCGGCGTGCTTCTGGGCGAGAACGACCTGGACGCGCACTACCTTACGTCGCGCAACCATCCCGCGTGTAGCAAATGTAACATCGGCTTTGCAACCGAGCTGGAATATGCCGAGGTACGCGGGGAACCATCGTCAGCACCTCTGAATGCTAATGCTGACGAGTGGGTTCCGATGTAGCACAATTCTCAATTGCACTCGGAATTGCAGTGTAAGGTCTGCGCGGTGCAGTTTCCATCTCCAGAGGCGTTGTGGGCCCACGCGGGCGATCCGTCAAGTCACCGCCGATGCGAGTTCTGCAACGCGGAGTTCAAAGAAACCTCCGCGCTTGTCGAGGTGATTGTCCCCCGGTAGACGAAATCAAAAGCACGCCGTTGACTCGCTGATTTTTTCCAGCATTATACTCAGACTCATCTACCATCAAATGACGTCCAAGGCGCGTCTGGTTCCGTTATTGTGCGTCCACTTCTTGCTTTGCTTCGTTTCACTGCGCCCTTACAGTGTTGTGACCACTACCCACAGGACGTGTCGTCGACTCGCTCACCCACCCCACCTATGAGTCGACACTACGCCCCTCCCTCTCGCCCTACTCCTTCTGCCGTTGTCGAGGCAAGGCATACCGCCACCACGCCCGTCTATCCCTCTGCACCTCCCAGCCGCGGGAGCACCGGTGGCCATGGCCCAAGTGCAAGCGTCTCCGAGGTGGCCGCTGGCCCATACCACTTCCCTAACAGCACCAGCACCAGCACCTTTTCACACTTGCCCAGCCTCGGCGACAGTTCCTCCGCTGCTTCTCCCTCGCACTCGCACCTCAAATCGCAATCTCCCTTTAATAACAATCGGCCAGCCGTAACGCGGTCTCCTCGGCCGGGTTTCTCATCGGACGGCACCTTCTCGCCCCCGCCCGGCCTTAGCGGCGACAGTCCCTCCAGCGTTTCTCACTCGCACTCGCACTGGACCTTTGACAACAACCGACCCGCCGCTGCGCAGTCTCCTCGGCCGGGTTTCTCGTCAAACGGCGATTTATCCGACTACGCGCCCGCCCACTACCCTACCCCAGCGGCACCGACCCACGCGCAGCTAGCGCGCGCGTCCCCATCCACAGTGGTTCTTACACCCCCTCGCACCTTGTCGCCGGCGCCGGCGCCATCTCATCCCTTCCCCATCCCTCAACGTGCCGTGGGCGACCTAGGCTCCATAGACCCCGTGACCCCCACACGCAATGGCGCGCTCATCGCATCGTCGTCACAGCCTCAGCAACGGCAGCTACCCCATCCGCCATCTTCTGCTCGGTCCAAAGGGTCCGTCGCCGAGACGCCCTCGGGCGACCTCGCCAACTTCCATTTGCTCAAGGGCTCTCCCTTGCAATCCGTCGCTGATTTCGATACGCCGACACCCTCCCCGCGCACACCGAGCGCGTCCCCCGCCGACCACCAGGCCCTCCTGCTCGCTCACCGTACGGGAGCCGCTCACTTTCCACTCACCGACGGGCGGCGGTTCTTACCGGGCTCTAGTGGTATCTCGCCCACCTTCGCGCGAGCGCAGCGGGCCGCTGGGGCCACTGCTACATTCCCCGAAGCCAGACCGTATTTTTACTGCCGCATATGCCAAGTGGACCCTTGCCGCGAGATAACGGCAACCGCGTGTGGACACGTGTTTTGCAATGCGTGTATTGTGGAGGAAGTGCGCGAGAATGCGCGTTGTCCCGTGTGCAACGCCGCGGTGCTGTTATTTGCACTGCTCAAGCTGGATGTATCACAATTGGAAATGCATAGTTAATTTTTGTCTGTTCCCGACCTGTATATACTACCTGTTCGAAACCGACAGAGAGAGAGAGGTGTGCTGCTGATACCTCCAACGAAATGTCCTACTTGCTAAACATATCAAAATCATAAGTCGCTGCCTTAAGTTCTTACGGTAACCCAGTAACACACCCGCAACGTACTCAATCACGAATCTAGAGGAAAGCTAAACCGGCCGCGAAGATAAACTTGGGGCTAGACCACAAGTCCATGGTCGTGCCTTTTGATCCTCCCCCCCGGGACTACAGTACTATGCTGTCTTCGTCGCTCTGTCTGATCATCGTCGTACCTGACCCGTGCATGGGGTTACCGTACATGGGATTAACACGGGCATGAAGTTGCTTTGACGTGTGTTATGTGGCTCTTAATATGGATCGATCAGCAACTCTATCGTTGGCCAAGTCGGAAATACTGTAACCAAAAATTCTTCAGAACTGATATAGTACGCGTTACGGTTTATCGATCTCTGTGACTGAAACTACCCAAAACTATGTACTTCCTACTGGAGGGAGATTGAGCATTGAGAAAGGGTAAATCTCAAATTGTAGTCGCAAAGGAAAAGGTCCAAGGTCCAATCCCACTTACTCTGATACTTCGAGGTGAACGAGCCCCAGCCTCCCGCGCTGCAATCTAACCCTATAACCCGCGCCGAGTGCTTCCTCCTCCAGGGAGTGCAGGCCACTGTGCTCCCTATGAATTACACGCCGCGCGTTAATCTTCTCGAGGACGCGCCGCATCTCAGCTTCTGTTTCCTCTCTCGGAGATGCAGAACCAGTTTCGAACGGTGGGAGTAAGGATGCCTGCCGCGCAAAGTCTTGAATCTCTAAAGGTGGCAAGAGAGGAGCGTTGACATCCAATAGCGCTGTGGCCGGACGCTGCGGGAAATTAAGATTTGGAGATTGACCCGTAACTTGAAGTGGAGAGGACATGCTGGAGATTGTACCCCTTCGTCGGGACAGCAAGGGCAGCCTTTCAGGTGCGGCTGGCGTTGTGGGAGGGCAACGGGTGCCCGGTTCGTGTTCTCCACACTGCTCTGAGACGCCGCTGACTTTGCCTAGCCATTTGCGGACAGTGTCGATGGTTCCACTGCGTTTCCTTCCAGGGCGGGAAACACTTCGAGTGACTTGCTTTGCTTCTGCGATGGTGTCCTCTACGAATGTCTTTTCTGGAACGGAACTTGGCAGTTGTGCATCGAGATCAATCCCCTCGAAGTGCTTGCGCAAAGCGTTCGCTGCGTCCGCGTTGACAGGTGTGAAAATACCCGCACAGAAGTCTAATGCGTTCTGTACTTCAACCTCAGAAAGCCGGGGGCCAAGGTCTGCGTTCCCTTGTATGACTGCATAAAGGGATGAGAAGAGGTATGCTTATAAATACGACTCATACCAGGCCTCAGGAATGAAAAGGCTTTATCGAAATTGTCTTCGCCGATGTCGCAAAGTACATCCTTCGATTGCGCGCGCATCTGTTTGTATGCGCTCAAGACTACTATAAGGAACCTGCGCGCCAAAATGGGGGTGAGCGTGAACTGTTAAGGGGGAAAAAACGCTACCGTGTGTATGAAATCCCAAGGCGCTGAGAGTGCCACTCGGCTGCCTCGGATTCAGGACAATCTCCGCGAATCGAGGCTGCGATCGATGCGGCGGCGGATAGGCCGCCAGTCATTGCTAGGTGTATGCCGGACGAAAAGAACGGATCAATGAAAGCTGCCAGTCATTCATTATTCGGTTGATATCTCGATACCGAAGATGATGAACTTGCCGCCAGCGTCTCCCACTATGCGAAAATTTTCGCCAGCGTAATACGACGCGGAGTAGCTGTAATCGCTTGCTGTACGCACAGTTTCCGATTCCGATTCCCCTCGAAGCATTACACCGTCAGGAATTAACAGTTGCTTGACCCCTGCGGCTAGATCTAGGGCACTGAGGTATCGTTGTTCGGCCCCCACGGGTGCAAACCAAGAACCGCCAGGGGAAAAGGGGAATGTTGGGGATGAAGGTGACGACGGTGGGGTGACGTGTGATGGCGGATGTGTTGACAAAAGAGAAAGAGAATCTACAGACGAGGAAGTTGGGCTTGCATCCCGGAAACTTATCAACGGTGTAACTGATGAAGGGCAAAATGACTGTGAATTGCGAGACCTATATGTCTGCGCAGATCGATTGAAAGAGGTTTGGTCGCGCACGATGCCGACTGAAGTGAGACTTTCACTGAGGGGTATAAACCAGGCCCAGCCCGATTCATCTGTCTCACGTTGAGTACAACTGACGTTGTCTGAGGGTACTACCGCACCTGAGAGGGCCTCAAAGTACGGTGAACCTTCCGCTGTTGTGCCGCGAGCATAGACACCAGCGTTTCTCCAATAGGCCCACATAGCGACATTCTTGAGGCTCGCATTGAAACGGCGATTTTTGAGGTAACGATTGGACATCAATCCCGCTCGTCCACTCGCGTCAACAAGGTAGTCGAAAGTGATTGTACCGCTCAGAGAGGATGGCTCATGAGTCCACAAGGCCGAGATTGGGCGTTCGCCCGAAAATGTGAGCGAGGTGACTCTAGTAGATTGAAAAACATGAGTCCCTGTGGACTCTGCATGATCCAACAGTATCTTGTCAAATTCGGAACGAGTCTAAAATTGCAATTATGACACTTATTTCTAAAGTGCACGAATTACGCACGACATTCCACGCATTGTTATCGTGGCCAAGGGCAATAAAATCGGTGTCTGAATTAATATCCTTAGCTGTATAACTTCCAACAATCAATTGATTGGGGGTGCTTACATGCTTCCTTTTTAAATTGGTTAAATTTCATCGCTGCACCGGGCTAAGCACTCGTAGGTGATGATGAGCCGTCTCGGAAGGTACATAGACAAGACCAACCTTTTTAAAAAAGCCATGAGAGGCCACTTTTTCCTCGGCGCCGATAAAGCGAAGGTGGTGCCGAACAGAGGGGATCAGACTTTCGCCTATGTGATATCTGGGATAAAATTAGTAGGGCAAAGAGAGTAATAGATCAAGGTATGAGCCTTGGAAATGCGGTAGCCTCGAGAAGAACAACATGGAAGCCTTCGAGGGCGAGAGACGCGGCGGCATAGCTTCCGCTAGGGCCACCGCCCACTACAAGGATCTGTGCGTGCTATTTCGAAGGATTGGCTGAAGGGAGACAAAGAGGAGGACGAGAAACTGACCTCTGGAGGGTGAAGGGGCGACATGATGACCGTGCGTGTGCGATTGGGGCGGACAAATCAAACTTGGTACTGTGATCATATATTCCTTTCGTTGTGGCCGAAAACCCGAGGAACGTGCAAAGGTACAACTTGATTTCTGCGTAGAAGAATCCTGACACATCGTGGCACGAGACCCCTTCGAGACGTTCAACTCGTTCAAAATGGAGATTTGGATCCGCTCTATTCTTCTAAATCCGTTAGTTACAATGCCAATTTAAAAAGTCGTGCTCTCGGGGCCGCCGGCCGATAGGTCTAGAAGTCTGTCAATCGTGTACCCTTCGATTTTACCACATGGGCGGAAATATGTCATTCGTCGTTTTTTATTTCACGGGGCCGCCGGAGAGATGACTTGTCCCGTTGCTGACTTTATCACTTGACAAGCATAAGCCTCTTGGTACGGTATCTATCACACATCAAACATCTGCCCAACCACCCTCATCCAGCTTGTACGAAGCTTCAGATTCGGGTTTGTCTGGGCTATCAACAAGCTTCGCGACGCGCTCTTCCGCCCGACCTGATTCGTGTTAGCGGTGTTGAGAGGCAGGGATGATGAGTACCACAAAATTCCGGGACCTTTGCGGCTGAATTACTTCTAGTGACAAGACGCACCTTTTCGTAGAAAGATTCTAGTGGCTGAGGCATGCGATAGAATATGACCACCGATAGGTTTCAGGGCACCTCCGGCGACGAAGGTCATCGTGGCGCCAGGGTCAGCTGCACATGAATGGAGCGAAGAGGCAATAAGTGGAATGTTACTGCGTGAAACGGGTGGTACCGACATTGCACTTGATTCGTAATAAGAATAGCAACCTTTAGTGCGATAATGAGCCATTGTCATTAACTAGGCATAAAACATGCTTGCATTGAATTCCTCGGAAAGCTTAGATAGCTTGGAAAGAAACTGTGGACGGCTTGCTGAGTAGTTGCGTATTAACAGACGACGATCGCACCTGAGCAAGCTACGAAGGTGCTAGTAAATAGAGCAGCAAGCCAGACGAAGTATGGATCCTGTCACCTTCTGTTGTCTCTCACTGAGCTCCCCACGTCCAGAGAAGTCGACACGGAAAAGGGCCATTATACTATCGACAACCTTTTATTGCGATAACAATATCAGGTCTCGTCCGAATTGTGATCACGCTCACAATGAGTCGAAAGTCTTTATCCTCCGCAAATCGTTGGGAACACTCGTTGATGAGTTCCATCTGGGAGGGTGACTCAACGCCTATTTCCAAAAAAACAAAAAAAGTCTACTGAGGGATCATTTACCTGATGTTCGCTATTATGTGCGCGGGCTAACACGGCTTTAGGGCCCGTCATAAGATATCAACCGCAGAGGCTAGCACACCATAAAGAATATTTTCCAGGGCCATGTCCCCGTTAACCCCAAATCGATCCGCGATAGATTTGATGCGGTCGGGTCGGAAAGTGCCTGCAACAACATGGCGTTCAGGAATGAATGGACACGGATACGTGTACACACCTTCTGTGTCTATATATGCAACCTGAAGAATGGCGTCGTGAAGATGATCAACGCCTGGACGCTTCGTTGACGCACCTTTCCGGAGGCACCACCGAGTTCGGGGGGTAATTGAGCCACCACGCTCATTGTATGCGCAAGTTGAGTCTTTCCAGTGCGGTACTCTCCATAGACTGCACAGGGAGATGTCACATTAAGAAGGTGCAAAGGTTACAGACATACCTCCCTTCAGTAATAGATTGCGACATGAGCCCCCCTCAGAAAAGTTAGATATTTTGAGTCATCTTGCCTCAATTGAATTTACCTCCGAGAATTGCATCAACAGATTTGCTTCCTGTGCTGACGACCAGCACCCTTTTGCGCCTTTCTTGCAGTTCAAGACCTGTCGCGAAGGAAGAGCCCTGAAACGCGATTCAATGTGGTAATACGGGGATAAGGAACTGGCAGGTCAACAGTTATCTTGTGCGCCGCTTCCTATGAACGTCCGGAATGAGCAATAGACGCATATATGCCGCAAGATAGATTCGCACACCTTTATCTTCTCAACCTTGGCCTCGGACATACCCTTACAATATTAACTCGCCGTCTAAGCACACCTTACCGTCGAGATGGGTACTGACCTTGATCTTGAGCATCTGTTTCCTGGTGGTCATGTTGACGCCAGACACAGTGTTGATCGCGGCGGCCTACGGGAAGCACAAAGAAAGCACCATCGAGCGACTTGCCCAAAGCTGGGTCATACCTTGAGCTTTAAAATGTCTTGCACGTTGATTCCCTAACAGTAGTCGTGTCAGAAAACTTGGGGTGAACAAACCAGTGCGCATATATGCGAACATGCTGCTGCAGTTCATCCACCGAATCGAAATAAGGCGCCTGCGTGAACACAAATTTGGGTCTTTCAATAGCCCGTTGAGAACAAGATAAACAAACGTCATCTGTTTCTTCAATGGGGCTGTCAGGTCGAGAAGGCGGAGGTGGGGCAGTTGACGAAGCGGCGCGTGCCATCGATGAGATGCGGAGGATACGGGCAATCGGACGTGTGATGAGTTTTCAGACTAATGAGAAGAACGAATTGAGAAGGGGAGTGGGAAATATGCGTTTTTATGAGACGCGTCGCATCACGGTCACGTGTAGGGTGTAGACCAACTTAGGACGATGCAGGCTATTCATGATCTCGACATGATGAGATGTCGCAATTAATAGACGAGTTAGCAACACAATAAAGTAACATCATATGAAAGATAAATAGTTCAGACTCGCCGCCTTGACGCTCTGTTCACATCCACAAGCGTGTCTATGACACGATCCCTTGCTTCCTCGAGCATTGAACCGCCACTGTAGAACACCTCCGAGTCTAGGGCAACCCGTAATGCTGCACGCAGCCCTGCATTTCGACGCGAAGGTGATGGTGGAGGTGAAAGCACGACGGAAACATCTGAGGACCCAGGTAACGCAGAGGGGAATAGTTGCCTATATAGCACGATTGCGGAAAGCAGCATGCGCACGCCACGTTCCTCATCGTCGGCGTCCGAATTATTGGAGTGTTTGATCTCCTCGTATCGAACGAATGCACTATTGCAGATGCGCTCCAGTAGGTCCACGAGCTCCGCGCTGTATCCGCCCAAAGAGCGTCCAGCGTCAACTACCGCCCGCCGCTCCACTTTTTGGCGAGCATCCTTTTCGGTACCAAAGAACTCGGAATCTCCCGATTGCACATCTGGGCCAAGCACAGCATCTACGAACGTCTGCGCGGCAACGTGTGCAACAGCCTTGCGGACGTTGCGTACGGCGAGCGAGTTAAGCGGGGAAAGACGGACATTGCACGTTTTGGAGAGACTGGTCGAGGCTTCCTCAACTGTCATCGCGCCAATGACGGCCCGCTCGAAAGGTCGCACAACCCGCGCATGATTTGCTCTCGTCCAAAGGGCCGTGGCACGAGCACGCCAAACAGGAAAGACCAAGAGAGCGAGCGTCGTTAGATCACCTGGCGACGGAGCAAAGGTAGGGGTATGAGAAACCATGCCCCAGTACGCCTGGGAACGAAGGCCAAGTGACGAAGCACCTAGGTTTGAGATCAGCACCTGGTTCCGTCGTGATAGTCAGGAATGAGAGTACATACGGTCAAACACCACTAATTCCGCCAACCTCACCCACGCGCGCTGCTCAAGTTGCTTATGTTCAAGTGTCTTGGTCTTCCCTCCACGCTTGGGCGCTGTGAAACTGAACAGAAGTCCCAAGAAACCGGGGTATACTCCAAGGGCTGTGCGCAGCAGAGTGGCTTCATCGGGTGTGCCACGTCGTGACGAATCCAAAGCATCAATGAGAGCAATTCGTTTGGCCGCGTCCGTGCGAGGGAAGTTGGGGGACGAAAAGAGGGAAAGAAGTCGGGGAAAGCTCTTAGGAAGGAAGGGCAGCAGAATAGAAAGGAAAACGAGGCCAGAAACGACCAGATGGAAGACTTGCAACACTTCTCTCCAGCCGAAGGTGGATGCAGTCTGCGTAAGAACGACGCCAGAGTCTGCAAGAACGACGCCGGTGTGGGTGGGGGGAGAGCGGGAATACGAGGTGAGCGGCGAATTGAAGAAAGAGAAAAAGGAGAAAACCGCGAGGAGATACTGTTTTTGCTGAGCTGGGATGTGTGGAGTGGCTACATTGCGAGGTTGCGTTGCCTCACCCTCGGGGATGGGCTGTATCTTTCGCGGCCGCCCGCGCTTACGTTTTTCTGGCACAACTCCCGGAATTGTCTCCTTCTTGGGTTTGGGATCCTTGGCAGGCTTCTTTGGCGCACCTTTGAGGCGCTTCTTGGGATGTAAGTTATCATCATCAGCGTCACTCTCTCCGTCGTCAGCGCCGTCATCGTCGTCGGAGATGTCTGAGGTGGCTTCATCACGCTCTGGTCCACCAAAACGAGACACCCATTCACGCTCCCACTCGCGGAGAAGAGCAGGGCCACCGACGAGACCTGAGATGAGAGAGCGCAAACCGGCTTGCTCACGCTTGAGGCGGCTTTCACGGCGTTTCAAGACGCTGCAGATAATGTGAGGGGGAAAATTAGGGCGAGGAACCACATGCTTACTGGATGTACTCGGCAGCCTTTCCGAGAACGTTGGCCTTGCTGATCTTGCGTGCGACCTTGACTCCGTCTACAAAACCGCGTTCATCCACTGCATCGTTCCATACATGCTTCTCCGGCTTTTCCAGCGACCCTGCCTCCGGGTCGTCTTGACCTTTATTAACTTTCTCCTTGGTCTCGAGGATGCGAAGTGCAGGTACAGCATCTTTAAGACACTGAATACGTGCGTTGAGATTTGTGCGGTACCTTCGCTCTATGGTAGTGTGACTCGTCTTTGGACGACCGATAACGGCAACTGTTCCACCCAGAGATGGATCTAGTGAGAGAGTGGGCTCGGCAGTCGGGGATTTACGTTTAAAGGCAGCGCTAGTCGCGGGAGGGGAATGATGCTGGAGGCGTGGAATTGGAAGCTTTTGGGCATCTAAGCGGAAGGTGTCAGTGTGCAAAAGGACGAGTGGGGTAAGGAGCGTACTGGAGAAAGTGAATTGCTCCGCCTGTCCTTGCACAGGCACTGCAAGAGTAACACCAGAAGTCTGGCGGACAGATTGTGCGAGTTCGTCAAGCGGGTCGTTCACCGATACAGGTACGTGAACGGGCACATGAACACCCGGAGAGAGATGGGGAGAGGTTGCAGCGGTAGAAGGGATGGATGTCACAGGAGTAGGATCCGAGAGAGATGCGCCGGATGAAGAAGATAATGAAGTGATGCTCATTCGACGAGGAGGGAATCCAAGTAGTTGCTGAGGCTGGAAAGGAGTCAAGTCGGGAGTGGCTGCGGCGAACATCTTTGGGTCAAAGTGCAAGGCGCTGGGGTCGATGGCGAGAGAAGAGGAATCGAAGTCAAGATCCATACCGAGAGGGAGGTTGAGACAGAAATCAAAGGTAGCAGGGTCGAATTTTACATTCTGGGGTTGATCGTTGTCCCATAGACTGGAGAACTGGGACCAGTCGGGAGGACTGTCAGTATTAGACGAGCCAGAATCAGACATTGTGGGATGGTCGTCCATAGAGTGAGTGGAATCGGACCACTTTCTAAATGAGTGGTATTATATTGATCACGTGACTGTTGCCCTTTCGCTGCACAGCTGGGCAAGCCTCTGACGGCCTCGGGACTGAGTTTTTGAGGCAGTTACTGTGTGTGCGTGTCTAGATCCCTAAGGTAGCCAATTTGAACCATACAGCGGACTTTGAAGGCGACTGCACATTTGCATTATATAGCCTCCCACTGTCGCGTCGTCCAACTCTCCCCTTTTTCCTCTCTCTCTCTCTCTCTTTTTGTCTCCTTCCTTCCGCACCTTGCAGGAAATGTCCGATACCGAAGAAAAAAAATCGGGCTATCGCCTCGAATATGCTAAGAATAACCGGGCAAAGTGCAAGGGTTAGTATTCGTACCTCACCATTGTTTCCCTTCTTCTCTATTTTGCTCACTGTTCTACGCGTTTTATGACCCGACAGGCCCCAAGCCTTGCAACGGTTAGTGTCGACTTTGCTCCCGACACGCTTCTCCATCAATCTCATAAATTTGGGTTCTTCTAGGAACGATCCTAGAAAAGGGCACGCTCAAACTTGGCTCTGTTGTCGATTTCAGGGGCCACACTTCCCTGTGCGCCAGCTTTCAAACATAATTGGCCCCTGCGCATGCTCATCACACCCCTTCCTTTAAATTCCCTTTTCATAGTGCCTGGCGTCATTGGGGTTGCACAACCGCAACCATCATAACCAACATGAAGAAGTCTTTCTCCGAAGCAGACGAGCTAGACGGATTCGACGAAATTCAGCCCGCGGATCAGGACAAAATTCGCAAGGCCTGGGAAGATGGCCATGTCGCCGACGAGGACATTCCCGCGACGGCACATAAGGCCCAAGGCGATGAGGGTGCAGACGAGGAGCCAAAGCCCAAGAAGAAACGTGCCCCAGCAGCGAAGAAGGGTGATGAAGGTGAAGTAAAGCCCAAGAAGGCACGCACGTCCAAGAAGGCATGTCGTTCGTGTTCGCTGTTGCTCTAACCTCTGACATGCTGCCGTTTGCAGAAGTCAGATGAAGAAGGTGAAGCCGTAGACGACGACGACGTGGAAAAGGAAAAACCAAAGAAAGCAAAGTCTCGTTCCAAGGCAATCACCCTCCCGTTCTCGTTCTGTACCAATGAATGCTGACACGAGCATTCTCAGAAAGCTAAAGATGAAGACCAGGAAATGAATGGGGCCGAGGAAGGCGAAGAGGGGAAACCAAAGAAGAAAGCTCCACCTCCCAAAAAAGCTCCCGCTGCTGAAAAGAAGGTTACTGAGAAGAAGGCCCCTGCGAAGAAGCGTGCCGCCAAAAAGGTCACCTTTACAACAAAAATAAAAAGTCACTCTTTAACTCACATGTTCGACAGGACGTAGAAGAAGAGTCCGGCGAGGACTTTGCTGACGATATTGATAACGTCCCAGCTGATGATGACGATGAACTCTCAGAGGCTGAGAATAAGAAGCGAAAGGTACGTCCGGGCATTTCAGATATGACTATACAACGCATTTTCAGCGCCGATTCGTGATCAGCGCCCTGTGGCAAAGACCTCTACCAAACCCGCGTCCAAAAAAGCAGCAAAACCAGCATCCGGTCGTGCTAAGAAGGCTAAGGTGACTCATGGCGATGAAGAGGAGGACTGAATTTATCTATTGCCTCTACGTGTCGTTTGCGTTTTCAATGTCGATGCTTGTCCATGGTATTGTGTTGTGCTTCCCTAGCTTGCTATCCTTCTTTCCTATATACATGTCGCCGTGTACTACGATTGATAATACCATATGCGTGTGGGGACTGTCTTGTAACTTGCTTGTCCCGTCGCTTGATCTTGATCATGCCAAGATAGTTGCCTACAAAAAGTATGTTTGTCTGGTAGTAAAATATTGTGAATTGTGGTGAGCTACAGGAAATCGAGTGCTACAGCTATTATGAGGATCAATACAACTCATTAACCGAATATAAGACAGTCTCGCGACAGCAATAACGTCATTAGTATGAGTACCCTCCGTCGGTCGTAATTGCCACCGATGGAGAAGGGGCCGGAAATGAGGTCGGAGCAGGTGGGCGAGCAGTAAGTAAAATCTTGGGGGGTGCATTACTCGAACTTCCACTTCCACTACCCGGGGTGGGAGCGGGGGGAAATGCCAGACCGTTGGCAGAGATCGACGAGATCAGCGACGAAGCTTGATAGGGAAGAATCGTCGTCGTCGTGGCAGGAAGGGCAGTGACCGTGATCGTGGTGGGTCCTGGAGAGGACGAGTGTCCCTCGTCCGAACAGTCCGGATTGCCACCATCGTGGGTCCCTTGCGTGGTATTCGGCGCAGGTGACCAATCGCCATCGTCCCCACAGTCGTCACCACCTTCAAGGGAAGAGTCGCTTTCGATGATGGGGAAGGGGACGGTGATGTTGCAGGTGGACGTTGAGTTATTCGTAACTCCACCCTGGGCACCAGTAGCGGAAATTATTGAGGCAGCATTTCTCCGACTTGTGCAGGCGACGAACTATCCAAATGGAGACATGTGAGATGCGGCTGTGAGGCGTAAGGGGAACACACATACAGCGCCATTAGTACGGATTTGAGGAAGTGCGAAGCATGATTTCATCGAGGGACATGGCTGTGTCTGCCACGCGTTGTCGATACAGACTGCGAAGGCATTGTCGATGCAAGCGGTCTCCCCGGCTGTCCGTTTCCGTAATAAGCAGGCTTTCTACGGAGAGACGGGAAAGATAGATGAGAACGCGTACTGTTGCAAGAGTCATTCACTTGCAGATATTGGAACTCGGAATTGAGAATCTGCGCCTGTTGTCCGTTCGCAAGAAGAGTGGAATTATCGAGAGAGAATGGGCCAGCAGAGACTAAAGAAGACGCGAGAGCTGCGAGAAAGGCCAAGGTAAAGAAAGCCATGATAGAGGTGGGAGGGGATATATTATCGACAACCAGGTCGTTCAAGAGATTGTGAGCCCCAGGCTCGAGTAGAAATGGTAAACGGGGAAAGGAGTGAGAGTAAAAACAACTGGCATAGTTCTACAGCTTTATAGTGTCTGCAGACCGAACACAACAAAAGACGAGTTAAATTCACATTCACAGAACAAAGATAACTTACTGTACAGTGGGGCCGATGAGGACACAACAACGATTAGAGGCGTGAGAATGTCCCGGAGATACCCGAGAGAAACCTTTACTATCCACCTTAGCAGACATCGACCAAGGCCTCAACACCGCCAACAACATCGAGCATGGTGAGTGCATCCCACTTCAGGTCGACCCGTTGTGTGTGTTTTCTTTGGACGTAGACTATGTTTTGCACGGACAGCTGAGATACAGGGTGGATGGCCTGTCGTTTACTTGGATGACCCGTGTCTCTTCTGCCCTTAGTGATACTTACTGTACCTTGGTTCGCAGACCAAGAAAAGAAGAAACGGTGGACGCAACAAGAAGGGTCGTGGACATGTCTGTTTCGTCCGCTGTTCCAACTGCTCGCGTGCAGTCCCAAAGGATAAAGCCATCAAGCGGTTCACTGTTAGGAACATGGTGGAGAGCGCTGCTATTCGGGATATCAGCGAGGCTTCTGTTTATCATGGTGCGTTACTTTATCCCTTTTCTTTTATTCTGTGCCCTTGACCAGATGCAAAGAATATTCTATTCCCAAGCTGTACATCAAAATCGCATACTGCGTGTCGTGCGCCATCCACTCACACGGTGCGTTGAGATCCACCGTGACCTTGTTTAGTTCTCATAATACCCTTGTTGTAGTCGTCCGCGTTCGCTCACGTGAAGGTCGGCGCAATCGTGCACCCCCGCCTCGCGTTCGGTGGAAGGACGGTAAGAAAGTCAATCCGGCTGTGGTTGCTGCGGAGGAGGCCAAGGCTGCTGCTACCGCCAGGGGAGCAGCGTGAAGTGTTGTATTAGTTGTCGTGCATCCTTAGTCTTTGGCTAATGCAAGCGAACCAAAAAAAAAAAAAAAACCCGTGGAACGAAACGACGACAGCACTCGTAATGTATCTTACACCACTATCTAGAAGACCATCATCGCGTCAGATGTGACGCAGTAGTGCTGCTAGCGAAAGCGAAGAATATGTTGTACGCCATTCTCAAATGACACCTCCCAGTAAAGAAACGCAGTTGGAAGGAGTGATAAGGTGATGGCGGTTAAGGAAGTCAAGCGAGATTATCTAATTGATACCTGTGTTCGTTCGGATCGGGTGATGCCGAAGACGGCACGGCAGCGTCAGCAGCATGAGGATGAGGACTGCACTCGTCCGACTCGTGCTCCTGACCAACGCTTATCCATGCCAAAGCTAGGAAATCCTCTTCCTCAAGCCTTACCGAAGGAATGTGCAAAAGCTGTCAGAATTTGTATGTCCCTTTCTCGCCCGGCGTGCACATAGATTCACCGGACTGGCCCGCAGTCAACAGTTTTGTCGATAGCGGGAACAATGGACTTGACGGCGTTCGTCTTATACTACTAGAACCACTTTCCTTTGGCTGAACTCTGTTTGAACGATCAGATCGTCCCTCGCTCCGTTCTTGAGCGTGCGTCTGGTTTTGCTATTTTCACAATCTTCAAAGCTGGCTTCCTCTTCTCCGCACGCGGCGGGGGTGGTATTGTCATTGCGCGTCTGGATGACGGATGTAAGCCACCTTTTTCTCGTCATCCTCTCTGAATTTTGATAGATTCTGTTCGTAGCTTGGTCTGCACCAAGTGCCATTGGCCTCGCAGGAGTTGGTATGGGTGGGCAGGCTGGTGCAGAGATGACGGACTTCCTCATCGTGCTTAACTCACGCTCGGTCGGTTATCCCCCTAGACCCATGATCGCGGCTGACTCATTTTGCTTCCCGGCACGTGTTTGGTTCTGCCTCACTTTCAAAGGCTGTCGTGAGTGATATGCACCTCGCCGACGATGTCCAGTGCGCTAACAACAATCTCTCATGTTCTAGAGGTCATTCATGGCTGCGGGTTCACTGACTCTTGGTGGTAACATCAGTCTGGCTGTCGGTCCTCTAGGCCGTAATGGGGAGGCCTCGACCTCTGTCAACACAAGCGGCAAGGTTGCTGCGATGTTCGTACCCTACTATCACTGCCCTTTCGAATTTTGTACTGACGTCGTTTCAGGTACAGTTACTCGAAAACTCGCGGCCTCTTTGGTGGCGTCTCTGTGGAAGGCTCCGTGATAGTCGAGCGACAGGACGCGAATGCCCAAGCTTACCGCTCTGACGTCAGTGCTAAGCAAATTCTTAGTGGCAGCGTCACGCCACCGGAGTGGGCACAGTCCCTTATCCACACACTAGAGACACGTACCAGCACACCCGGTGGACGTACATGGGTGCTAGACGGCCAACCCTCACCGGACTCGCAGTACGCGTTTAGTGGAATTTCGAGTTCCAATGCCCAAGTGCCGCAGTCTTTACGTGATCAGCAGCGCAAGACTCGCAATGCTGGCAGCTTCCCACCCGATTCCTGGGGCACAGCGAAGAGCACAGGAAGCTATTTTAGCCCTCCTTCGGAGGAAGCTGTTTCTGGTTCAGCTTGGGATTACGACCACGCTCCCCGAATCGATGATCCGCCCCCTTTCGAGACCCTCTTTGAAAGCGACTTTGTTCCCGCTGTACGCCCACATGTGCGGCATACCCCTGGTCAATCGCTCGATCTTTCCACTGGTAACAGTCCCCGCACAGCCCAGAAATCTACACATGCCCGGTCTTCAAGCAGTATCACGACTACCACGAATCCGTTCTACTCGAAAACAGAGCGCGAAAACGATGGCTACGAAATCGCGACCCCGTTCGGGCCAACGCTCGAGGATGAGGACAATCCGTTCGGACCGGGAACTCGGAGTGTGGAGGCTGCTGCTGCACGTCACCGTGAGGCGGAGCGTGAACGCATTCTGAGTCGGCCGCTTGCACAAGGGGAGGGGGTTGCTCGTGCGGTCGCGCTGTTCGATTTCCGCGCTGTTGAACCCGGAGATCTGTCTTTTTTGAAAGGCCAGGTCGTCACCATCACAGAGAAGAGTGACAATACGGATACATGGTGAGGGTTTCGTGATACACGAACTGTCGAGCGTACTGATCTCCATTCACTTAGGTGGAAGGGTAAGCTAGATGGAAAAGAGGGGTCATTCCCGGCTAATTTTGTAGAGATTGTATGATTCGATTTTGTGTGTAGTACGGTACTGGGTTTAGCGTCGGATTATATAATACAGTCTTGGGTCACGCTCCACGTCGAGTACGACTTGCTCATTCCACCGTGATGTCCTCCAAACGAAAATGGGACCAAGCCGCACCTGAAGAATCAAAAGACGAGCCCGAATCTCCAGTAAAACTTGCAAAATTGGACGATGGCAAGAAAGCTGCCGCCGCAGCCATTGCAGCCAAAATCGCTGCTCAATACCTCGGCGCAGCTGCAGGGGGAGGGGCTGGACTTCTTGGTCCCAAGGATATACATGACGGAGAGTTTGCCCAAGACATTGACATAAACGATGTAAGAAACCGGTATATGTTGACCAGGGGTTCTACCCAACAACAGGTGCGTTTACCTCTCACCTCCTTTAGTTTGTGCGTACCTCATGGATGACCACCCTGCAGATTCACGAGGAAACGGGTGCCTCTGTCAGCACTAAAGGTATATGGTACCCAGATCGTTCGAAGGCTACGGAGAAGGACCCCCCATTGTACCTCCACATATCTGCGAATACAAAAGAAATGCTGCAGAATGCCATTGACAAAGTTAATGAGCTCATTGCCATCGACATGGGCTCTCTCGTAGAGGAAAAGGGACGGCGCGAGAAGGTGCTTTACTTTTCGAGCGACGGAGGGGTATACAGGCTCACCCTCCTCCCAGCGTAAATGGCCCGAGGAGAAAATCTTCATTGGCCTGGAATCCATTCGAAATTTTAATGTGCGCGCCAAGGTCGTCGGCCCTACTGTAGGTTCTTAGTAGCTTCGGCGGGGACTACTTCTCACGACTCATTTGTAGGGCATGTTCGTCAAGTACATTCAACAAGAAACAGGAACGCGCGTGCAGATCAAAGGTCAGGGATCGGGCTTCGTTGATCAGGAAACGGGGAAAGAGTCCGATGAGCCTATGCATATCCACATAACGTATGTTTCTCCGCGACGTTCCTGGGCATTTCTGACATCTCTTTCAGCGGGCCAGAAGAGGGCCAAGTTGCACGCGCAAAAGTATTGACCGATGACCTCCTAGAGGTTGTCCGGGGAGAATACGCGAAGGTCAAGGCCATGATGCACCAACAACAGATGGAGCTTCACCAAGCCCAAATGCAGTATGCCTCTTACGGCGTGATGCCTGTGGGTTATCTTCCTCGTCAAATGTTCCTTCCGCTGTTCCTAACTCGCCTGCTCCCCTTTTCAAGGGCTATGTTCCGCCTCCCCCATCAGCGGCGCCACCGCCACCGCCACCCGGTGAACAACCGCCACCACCCCCCGGCGATGGAAGCACTGCCGGAGCTGGCACTGCTCCAGGAGCACCAGCGCCTACCGATCTGGACGCCTATACTGCATATTGGTACGCGGATTCATTCAACTTTAAAGCAAAGGAAGGGCTTCGCTGACGTGTAGGACAGGGCTGCCTACGGCTACGATGTCAACTCGCCCGAGTTTAAAGAGTGGCAGGCGAGCCAAATGGCACAATACAACCAGTACTACGCATCCCAGGGATATGCAGCTCCTGGCACTGACACCTCTGCTGCGGGGGCTGGTGGACTGGGAGCAGCTCCTGCCCCACCTCCCGGTGAGCCAGCGCCACCACCACCGCCTCCTGCTTGAGTACCTGCGGTCGATACATGCGCAAATCTGTAGACCCAATCTGTACATGTGCTTGTGTCATTGTGGGCGTTTCCAATATATTATGGATCTGGTTCCTATTACTGGACATAAGCGGTTAGCCGCGGCGACGTGACCCACGACGTGGGTACGGCATAGCTGTTGAACTGGACCTGTTGCTGAGCAGAGCAGCAATGGGTCTCATTCTTATCGTCCTATGTCTCTTCCCTGTGCTTCTCCTGTATCTGTACGTTCGTCTGAACGATGCGAAGCTCATGCAGTTACCTCACGACGTAGCGTCAGCTTTCTCTCCCAAAAGGATCAGTGCAAAGGACGCCCTAGAGGCAGCAGCGGCCTGGGAGAAGATGGGTGCGACTCTGACAGCGAAAGCGTTCCTTCCCCCGAGAACAGGGAGAAGGTATATTGTCGTCGGCGGGGTAGGTTTTTAGTAGCTTTCCCTACCCGCGTCGCTCAAAACGTCTTTCAGGCTGGCTTTCTCGGCGGTTGGATCGTTCGACATCTGCTCGAACGTGGAGAACATCCCAAACGGATCAGGGTTCTCGACATACGCGCTCCTACACGTCCCGATCTGACGTCTGGCTTAGCCAAGGACGTTGATTTCCACCAGGTCGACGTGTGCGACGCGGAGCGGGTCCAGGCGGCCTTCAGCGCCCCATGGCCGCCATCATTCGACGACTACGGGCCTGAGGACCCTTCCGCAGCTGCTGAGATCACCGTCTTCCACACCGCGGCCAACATCCGCTATTACGAACGCGACCATAGGCTTCTGCATCTCTCCGACAAGGTCAACGTCGAAGGAACGCGCAATGTCCTGGCGTCCACGCGAGCCACGGGCGTGAGCATCCTCATCTATACCTCGAGCGGTTCCGTGTGCGTCCGACGCACGCGGCTCTGGCTGTGGCCATGGGAGCAGCGGCCCAAGTTCATCGTACAGACCTTCAAAGATGACGGCGACCGTCGCCCGCCGACGCCGCGCCACGACGAGATGTTTTCCAATTACGCCGCGTCCAAGCTCAAGGCCGAGAGACTGGTCCGGGCGGCTGACCGTACGCCCTCAGGGTCTGGGAGGGTGCCGGGCAACCAACTTCTTCGTACGGGTTGTCTGCGCCCGGGAAACGGGATATATGGCCCTGGCGGGGACATCATGTGCGGCGCGTATCTCGTGCGGCAGGTGAACCCGTCCTGGGCACAGGACGTCATCCAGAACTTAATCTACGTCGAGAACGCCTCGCTTGCCCATCTCTGCTACGAGCAGCGCCTCATCGACAAGGCGCGGGGCTCCCCCAATCCCGATATCGGCGGGCAGGCGTTCTGCGTCGTCGACGACGGCCCTCCTGTCACGTACGGCGACGTGTATACCGTTCTCACCACTCTCACCGACGGACGGACCGTCTTCCCTCGGCTGTCTGCCACCACCATGCTCATGCTCGCCCACGTCTTCGAGGGGCTGCACGTCGCGCGGTCCTTAATGCTGTCATCGTCGAGCCCTGTCCTACGCCACCTCGGACGGTTTGTACCGGCCCCTAACGGCGACCTCGTCAATCTCCAGCCTTCGCTTTTCTCCCTTACCGTGCCACACCTCATTTGGGACGATTCACGCGCACGGGCTTCACCGGAGAATGGGGGTCTAGGCTATGAACCCCGATGGACGACGCTCAGTGGGCTGTGCAACCTGGTAGTGGAGCATAATAAGAGCGGAGGGACGCTTTGAGGCGAGGTCGAGATAAGCTTTGGGTTTACAGACAGGGTGCGTCGCGTGGGTGAGTGAGGAGCTTAGTACTTAGCCACACTGCCCGACTTGCTGCCCGATGCCTGTTCTGCGATTACTTGAGATTCATGCTGTCGACAGTCATTCGATATCAAGATGTATGTATCTCTCAGCTGATACCTAGCGAATATCTAGCGTCCTCGGGTTGACGAAAAAAGTTCAGCATATTAGCCCACCGCGAGGGTCGAACTCGCAGCCTTCAGATCGCAGCCGCCGCCGTAAGAGTCTGACGCTCTATCCGATTGAGCTAGGCGGGCAACAATGTTTGTGCTCGCATGGTATCTATAAAGTCGAAGGCACCAGTATTTGCATAGTGCAAGCGTATCGTAATTGTCATGTTATGTGATAGATAAAAGCAATATGCGGTGTATGAGGTTGAGACACTGCCACAAACGGAGCAACTTAGGTATAGCAGTAATAATGTAGGAGAGTTGTCCGATGCGAAGATATACAACAAGAAGGTAATGAACAAAGGACTCATCCCTCACAATTTCGGATCGATGCTGTAACCAGCCAACGACATTGTAGACGAGGAGGTCGTTAATGGTCCCACAGTCGCCTTGGTCACGGACATGGAGTCTGGTGTTCCTGGTACCCAATGCACGTTTGGCGGCGTTTCATGTCCAGGGGTAATGGGTCGCGACGCTGCGGGGGTGGGGACTTGGGACCGATTGTGGACAAGATGCGCGCGAACAAGGTGCCCAGCGGCGAGTGCGCTGAGGAGGGAGAGCTCGCCTGCCATGACTGCAGCGGCGATGATGCGAGCTAGCCGTTGAGCGTTCTGACCGGGTTCTGTAGGATGTGCGCCTTTGACGCCTAACATCTCCAAAACGCCCTGCTGGGGAGCGAGGACAGTGCCTCCGCCTACGGTACCGACCTCTATGCAAGGCATTGTGATTGTAACAAGAACGTCTTTGCCCTCATTCGTCCTAACCTTTTCGTCAACACACATTTCTCGACAGATGAAAAGGGACTCACAACTCCATCAACGTCATGCAATTGGACGATTCCACATTCTGTGCCGGATCTTGACCAGCAGCGATGAATACCGCGGTCAAGATATTTGCAGCGTGGGCATTGAAGCCACCAACTGAACCTGCCATTGCGCTACCAACCAGGTTTTTCTTGATGTTGAGGTTGCACAGCGCTTCTGGAGTTGTCTTCAATACGGATTTGACAATATGCCCCGGAACGACTGCCTCTGCCACTACACTCTTGCCGCGTCCCTCGATCCAATTAATGGCCGCAGGCTTCTTGTCCGTGCAGTAGTTGCCAGAGAGAGCGAGGACGATCATTTCAGGGAAATATTTGCTCATAACCTCAAGGGCCTTTTCAGTACCCTTCGAAATCATGTTCATGCCCATTGCATCGCCAGTGGTCGTAGCGAATCGCACAAACAATGTCCGACCGGCCATGGCAGTCTTAAGTTTCTGTAACCTAGCAAAGCGTGACGTGCTCTCGAACGCTTCCTTGAGTATCGAGCTGCCTTCAGCTGAGTCGATCCACGCCTTGGCAGCAGCTGCGACGGCAATGGAGGGGAAATCAATCGCGGGACCACGAGTCATGCCATCGTAGGTGACAACAGTAGCGACTCCTCCTCCAGCATTAAGAGCCTTGCAGCCACGAGATGTTGAAGCGACGAGCGTGCCCTCTGCAGTCGCCATGGGAATTGGGAACATCTGGCCGTCAATCTTGAGAGGACCCGCGATGCCGAGGGGAATGGGGATGTAGCCAACAACGTTCTCACAGCAAGCTCCCATGACACGAGAATAATCATAGTGTGACATCGGTATATCGGAATGCTCGAGTGTTTTGGTCCGGGATGAACGGGCTGCAGGGTACAATCAGTTACAAGGCTTGTGACGGGGGATAAAGACACGCACATATTAACGCCCGTCGAATCAGAACAGCGCGTTCCAAGTCGCCTAAAACCTTTTCAAGGGCATACGCTTGAATTTTGCCATTCTGGGCTAGAAGGATGACTTCCTCGTCGTTGAGTAACGAGAGTGATACCGATACGGGGCGAGGACCATTCTCAAAGACGTCGATGCACTCCTCAAGAGAACGTGTGGGCGTTGAAGTCTCCTTGCTGTCGGGCTCTTCGTCATGCGAATCGGATTCGTCACCTGTTGTGAAAGTAGTCTGTTGTGCTTTAAGCCTCTGATCAACCGAGTTCAGCAGCGACGAGATTCCATTGACGGAAGGCGGTCTCCGAACGGCTGGAAGGGGAATGGGTCGAACGATCGCAGGTGCCGTGGAATATACTTCGACGTCTTCCTTTCGATCCGGGATAATCGAGACAGGTGCAGGGGCGGTAATGGAAATCGCTGGTTGTTTCTCCTGAACTCGGTCTGTGTTGAACCGAACGCCCTGAGACTGTTGGACACTGCGAGTAGAACCAGTACCAGTAGAGATACCCTTGAGTAGGTAGCCGTTAAGCGCAACACTGACGCCAAGGAGTAGAACGATCCATTTAGATAAGATGGGATCACCGACGAGCTGAGTCCAAGAGGACATGAAGTTGTCGATCATGTCATCCGCATCGCGGCCCTTGACCTTGGACTCCTTGTGAAGATGAGGCGAGATTATGGGAATCATGCGCACGTGAACCGGCGCAGAAATGCGAACGATTAACTCCGATCCATCGTGAAGCGCCGCAAGGCGAGAGAGGGAATGCTGAATGGAAGGGTTGGTGATGTCCACGGTGCGGAAGCCAGGTACAACATCCCTGACAAGTAAAGAGCTTTGATCCGGCCGGGTCACCGCCGCACCAGGAGTGAATGGAGCACAGAGATTCAATAAATGGAGAGAGAGGAATGAGACGATCTATACAAATCGGTGAACTCGTGACCAAGATGAGCAGAAACGCGCGCACCAATAGTAATTTCAAGCGAGCAACAGGATTCTCTTCCTTTCCGTCTTTCTCCTTGGCTTGCGACTTGAGCAGTGAGCCCTTTACGCCCAGCAATGCAGCGGAGGTCCGCTGACGTAAGCTGAGTTTTGGCAATTGGAGTTGGCCGTTCACAACCACCGGTGGCTTTACATCTGACATGGAGGACCGTCGTGATGACAAGGCACGGAACATCTTGACGCGGCGCACCTGCAATACATTATTGTCAATCATAAGACGGGATGAGACAAGACAAGACAAGACAAGAAATCCGTCCCCCAAGAACCGGGGTCGCACGTGATAACTAAACGCACCTCAATCATCACGCTAAGAATAGCAACGTAGAACGTGGCCGTTGCCGCGCAGTCTACTGTCAGCAACAGAGCGGCAAGAGCACAGAACTCTTTGAGCCCGCCGACCTTGCTATATGCACCGATGAGGAGCACTGCAATCTCGAGAATATAGTCCCGAACGATTATGTTGCCGACCTTGTCGAGCGCCTCCATGATGAGGTCTGGGGCTGGCTTCATCTGACCGCGGAGACGCCCTTCTTGAATAGCGGGTTGCACGAGATGAGGATGACTGAACACGGTGCGAGCAAGGCGAAGGGGCTTCTCGAATCCAACTGTACAGACCAGGAAAGGCAGAGCCTCAATCAGGCTCACAGGATCAAGAGGAATGCGCAGATAGTTGGCAACGGGCAATGCAACCATGAAAGAGAGGATCGAGGACGACAGGATTGCGGTTGTCAACCAGAAATTTGAGCCAAGACTGCGAGAGGACAAGAATAGGCGAATAAAGGTCGTGTGCATCAGTACATAACCAGCAAGGACGAGCAGGATGTCTAAATTATCCGCTTTCTGATGAAGCACGCCATGGTTAGACCTGGATACAGGACAATACGCTTGCACTGACCTTGGCAAGGTCCCAAAAGCGGACTACTAAAGTGCGGGCTGCATACACGACCCATTTGCCGCTCTTCATCTCCGAGACGGTCTCATGATCTGGATTCTCAATGAGATATTTGATTGGGCCAAAGTCATCCCGAATGAGAGTGCCTTGCTTTGCAAGAGCATTGATGAAGTCCTTGCGACTACCCGCGGTGAATGAGAGAGTGAGTGACTCGGATCTTGGGATATCCGAAACGGTGGACGTGAAACAAGCCGTTTCTCCATCCTGAACTCCTGAGATAGAGTAACAGATATCCGGGTATGGATTCCCAGAAGCCGTAGGGAGACGATGGGTGAGGAAGTGCGTTACATTCTCCAAGGAGCTCGCAACCTGTGAGGAAAGCCTCGAGTTCTCGGAAATCTGAACAGGGGCATTAATGCGCGTAAATGAAACATGAGTAACTGAGGTATACCTTCTTCGCCGTCCTAGCATCAAAAGACATAACCAATTGCTGAAGCTCGACAGCGGTAAGGTGCGAGGGATGGGCGAGAGCGCTGGACCATTGGCTTTCCTGAACGGTGGCCCAGTCCCCGTTGTGCCAGAGTGCATGAGACGGGCGTAGGGGTGGGAGTGAGGTTGGGGCGAAAAAGGAAGAATGCTTAATGGCAGAGAGGACATGGAAATATGCGAGGGTGGCGAGAACGAAAAAGAACACGATTGTCTCTATGGGTGAGGATGCAGCATGGATTGAAATTGGGCGAATTAAGGCCCTCATTGTGAGCAGACAGTGGGTGTACGCGTCAGGGCCAGGGAGTCTGAGGACAAGATTATGAGCTGTTGGGGCTGGGTCAATGCTATTCAGAGAAGTAGACAAGGCGAGCGCCAAACTGACAGGGCTAGCAAGTAATGTTTTGTCTATGGTCGAAAAAAAAAATGAAAAGAAAAGAAAGACGAAGAGTCGTACGATTGCGAGAAGGAGGGGAAGGAAATATGAGAAAATAACTGGCGATGTGGACATATATATTTATTTGATTGGTGAAGTGACAAAGACCCCGGAAAGTATGCTTGACACCAACACCAGCAACAATCATACATCCGCCACTATCGCAAATTATGATAACTTCCCTACAACTATAACCCCTGTTATCTACAACTTTGGCCCAAATCTGAAACGCGCCCGGCCGTTTACATGACCGCCGTCTGTAGGGACTTATATATGTACCTGTGTCACTGCGTACTAGTCGGCTGTATGGGAATGTCACCGCCCCGGGCACTTTGGCGCTGCCCCCTTAGAGCCTGCTCGGCGCACGGCAATTCTCGACGCCGAACAAGCCCTTATCTTAGATGGCAATCACAACATCATACATCCCGGCATCCTACATTCATAATGACCGAACGAAGTGAACATTGCTGGAGTAATCCGGAAGCGAGATCGCCCGGTGACGCTATTCGGTCATCGCTGTCTTTCCCTTCACGAATCCGTGCTAGCTTCCAGGAGTTGGAGTCCAACTGACTCATGAACGTGCAAGAACCCTAACAAAAAAATATAGCACGGACTTCCCTCAAGCGCGGCCTCGTCGCTTCCTTCGGTTATCGATGAATGGGACTGCGATGTGCATACAGTGTATTGCATACTGTATCTATCATACGTGAGGGGTTGTGACAGGATCAAATAGAAATGTGGGACCAAGACATTTACTGTACAGATTCAGCACACCCATGTCACAGTGATTTCAACAACAAGACTTACGAAAGTGAGCGCTGCACCCTTCGTTTTCTTCTCGCCACCCAACTCAAAGCTATGTGAGAAACTCAGTTGTGGCATTAGGAAACGGAACGGTGGTTGACGCACTGCTTGCAGCGTTTGAGGGCGAGTTGCATCTTGTACTTACACACAGTGCATTCCAAACGCAAGACAACCTTCTTCGTCGTCTTCGCCTAATCAGCGGTCAACACTTAGCATATCAACATCTTTCCCAGACGTAAACTCACCTTCTTATGGAAGACGGGCTTGGTCTGTCCACCGTAGCCCGACTGTTTACGGTCGTATCGACGCTTTCCTTGTACAGCGAGAGAGTCTTTGCCCTTCTTGTATTGTGTCACTTTGTGGGGGCTATCAACAAGTTGCGTGCTTAGCAAAAACAGGGAAACAATTGGTAGCATACGT
>QFDV01003588.1:1756-20315 GCA_003315845.1 Lactarius trivialis
CGCTCTCTAAGTGTGAAATAGTTGTTGTGAGTGGGGGCGGCGTTTACGGTATCCGCAGAAGGGGTTATGACGCGAGCACGACGCCCACGAGATGATGGTACTTCGTCAGCTAAAAGAGGATGGGAATGCACAGGCGTCGACAGCTGGGCCGTCGACGAAGAGGCGGAGGCCATGGAAGCAGGTCTGAACGATGATCTAAGGTATCATCTGCTTTGCCGAGCTGCAATGCGAGTCGTCGTTCGCGTGTTGTTGTCAGCGGAATGATCTCCGCACGTGGGCAATTGGCCACTCAACACTCCGTCCAATTCCATCAACCATGGCCTGGTTCACCAGAAGCAACAAACCCGATAATACAACAAATTCATCCTTTAGAGAAGACCGTTCAAAGTGCTGGGAAGCAAGGGACGCTTATTTCGCTTGTTTGGACGCCGCAGAAGTCGTAGTCGCGGGCACGGAGGGCTCAAAGTGCGCGCCGGAGAGGAAATCCTACGAGCAGAACTGCGCAAAGAGCTGGGTGAGTCTATGTATTATTGATCCCCTCATCATGTTCTCAAGCGCAGTGTAGATCGACTATTTCAACCAGCGCCGTGTATTAGCAGAGAAGCAAAAGCCTTTGCTAGCTCAGGCAGCGACCCAGGCAGCCCAGGCAAGGAGATCATAACCGGTGTCGCATACTTACAGTGCGTATCTTTCCTGGATGACTGTTTCCCTCTAATTCTGACGGCGCAGCTATACCCGCCATGAAAGACACACCACACATCATCTTATTCTCGTTACTATTGTATAATACACCATCCTGCAATCGACTTTTCATTCACGTCATTGTCTACCATTTCCTTCGCATATAGACTCTTCCGTCCAGACCTCTTGTGCGATAGCTCGGCCGTCCGCTTCACTACGCATCCTGATACTTTATGCAACACTGAAAGAGAAGCTCATCCATCCGCAGGCGTTTTGTCCGAACTCCGAAACATCTGGTTGCCTGCACCCGAAACAATTGGCAGCTGGTAAGCACCATGAAACCAAACGTCATCGCTCTCCTCGGCCTCCGCGCCGAACAAACTTTGTCACGGTGGTGCTGCGCCGTTTCGCCTCTCGCATGCTGGGATGGCACGGGTGATAGAACCCCTGATACGTATGTTCAGGCGCAATGACGAACAAAATGCAGGGTTGGACTGACTGGACTGACTGGTGCCTGCAGTGGAGCTCAAACTTTCCATCATCGGGGGTCACGGTGTGGGCCATTGAAGATCTTCGCCGATCGACTGGAACACTAGATACGCGCGCATTGGCAACCAACAACCTCTCCAGCGAGAGATCGTCTTATCTTGAGGCGAGCATCATTGCCGTCATATCAGTTCTCCATTTATGGACTACCTTGAATTGATCGGCTAAGGGCTCGCGAGCGCGAAGCGAGCACGCCCCTCGTAAGTCTATCGTACTGTGTCGCACCATCAACATCTACGGTCTCGTGCGGTCTCGCAAGTAACTAGGGCTTACCCACTCTGACTCATGACTTTCGTACAGTCGCTCGAGAGGCGAGAAATTATCTCAGGCCAGGAAGCGAAGTGCGCGAGTACACGCATTCGGGGGGCTCCGAGTCTGCAGGGGGGTAAGCTACCGCCCGTATCGACGGTCAAATTCTTCCGCAGCGCGATAAGTCTTGTTCGCATGAGTGCGACAATGGTTCGCAGTACTCCACGCGTGCTTTGTGGTAGCCTCGGACTGGGAGCATATCCCATAGGGGATCTCCTGCCATCGTCCCGTTTTGACTACGGTAGCTCCGTTCAGGTCAACGTGGGGCCCAGCAACCAACTTTTAATTTGTTGCGAGTGCCATTCCCTCTTGGAAATTGCCCATATCCGGAAACTACTACTTATCAACATGAACTGTGCCCCCGCGGAGGTATAAGCACCGCAAAGCATAATTTGCTCATGCGGGCGCCCGTTCGGCCCGCTGGGAACTTGAACCCAAAAAAGTTTGTTCTATGACTGGAACTTCTCTATCACACAGCACTCCGTCACTATCCTACAATACTCTGTCACGGCGACAGTTATCACAAACCGAAGATCGGAAAGAGGGCGGCTAGACTCTTCTCTTCGATACTGCCTACGGTAAACACCACAGACCTTGCTACCGACAACCCGAAGCACAGGCCTTCTTCTTCTATGTTTAGCATCTCAAAAACCCGTGGCCTGAGTCTCGTGCCAACCACCACCACCACTGGCATCACTTGGCACGCCTGGGATTCCGTGACTCAGATACAGCGCACTTCTTCATTCAATTGACTCCATTTTGACTACCGAAGGCCACATACAGGTCGATCCGAACTCGTTACTTCGACAACTCGACGTCCTTCTTTAGCGCTCGCAGGGACTGATCCTCAAGAGTTGGTCACCAGCCCATCAGAATGGAGAGCTCCCGGCCTCCAAAAGCCGTTCTTCTGAGTGAAAGCTGCGGAAGATGACGGTGCTGCACTGTGATAAGCCCTCAGTCGGACGTTCCGGGCCCCGATTCGTCGTTTTTGTTGCTGTGCTCAAACACGGTTACTGCGGCAGATACGAATCACAGGAGCCCGAGGAGAGAAATATGTTGAACGGCAAAACGGCGCGAGGGTTAACCGGAAGTACTGACTCGGAGACCTAGACCTTTATGGGCCCTCTGTGATAAAGCGTTTCTCCGCGCATAGTGCTACTGTACCCTTGAAACTTGAACATTAAACTCCTCGGCAGTGCGGCAAAGGGAGAGACAGAGTCTTGCAACGGCATTAGTTGTATTGTGACGGTGATGTGTACTGACGAGCAAGTATCTGGGATGAGGTTCAAGCGCGTCTCATATTGTACAACGATACTTCAAGCTAGTTGGGCCCGGGATGTTGGTCTTTGCATTGGAAGACTCAAAGTCTTGACTCGTGCAAATTTTATTTACGCAAGTTGGGTTTTTCCATGGTTTTTTTTTTTCACTGAGAAACCTATCCCCGGGCCCAAGTTCAGAAGGTTTCCATGATGTCGGTCAAACGTCTCAGTGACCACGAAAAACAATAATCTCACGGGCAATGTACGGCTCAGGTACTGTAATCGTTATCCAGATCCAGACTTTATGCCCATGTTTATACAGTTCCGTGACTTCGGAAAGAGATGCTGGAACTTGAAGCCACCTAGATGGAGCACCTGACAAGCGCCCAATAACTTGAACCATGTGCTGCGGACTTTGGGTTCATCCGAAGCTTCCATAATTAATTGACTGGAAGCTCCCTGCCACTGGCAACAGCAGCAGCACAAGTTCTGCGTCGGGCGGGTCATTTCGCTCCTCAAACCCAAACACGATACAACTGACCGCTTTGCGCAGATGTAATGCAAATTCCCAAACCTGACTTTGTTGCGACACACAAGTGCAACAACAACTATCATGAGATGAGATAGGACACGCCACGACTCTGGGTCCGCAAAGCCCGGTTCATGTCGTCGCGTGTTCGCCAGGTGGCTCTTGGGCTTCGGGTCCGCATAAAGGGGGGTTCCACAGCCAGCGGTAGATAATACCCGTTGAAACAACAACGTTTTGGTGCCCGGTTCGCAGCTCCACTGTACTGCACTTTTACGGTACCGAACACCGCAAAACAATACGATTCGGCTGCAGCCGCGTGCGTATCTAGCGAGATTCGACAGCTGCCGCAAGCGAGGAGAGCTCGACCGCGTCCTCGCCACACCCCGTGCGCGCGGGGTCGAGGACAGGCGCGTCAAAGCCAAATGTGACCGAGTGACCGCGGAACCGCGGCCCGGACTGGCGATCGGTTCTCGATGGATGGTGGCCCCTTCTCGGGCCTGCCCGCTAGCCAAGCCAAGGCTGATGACTTTGCGAGAGTTGGCCAAGCGGCGGCCGTGTTAATCAAACAATTAAGCCAGAACTTTCTGTAAAGCCGGTTGCTGGCATGATGGGGGCGGGCGGGCGCTGCCAGTAGGGGGTAAGTAGTAAGTGCACTGGCGGTGTGAAACCCCCTCCGGCCATGAACGCCGACAGGACGACGATGGGGTTGAGCGCGATCGCGCGCGCTATGCCGCCAGGGTGAGCAAAAATGGTTTCATGCACATCAAAACTACACACACTGTGTACTGTAACGAGACAATGGGGCACCGTCGCCAGTCGTATTGTGTTAAGTAATACGGTACGCGGTTCCGATGTCCGGGGTGCCTCATGCATCATGCACAGCCCTTTTGTTTCTCAGGGCGTGGCCGCCGCGGCGAGCTACAAGCGACCGCATGGGTACCACGCGCAAGTCCGCGCCCGCATTATCTGCCGCCGACGCCTGCCAGTGCGGCCGCCCACGCGCCCACAACAACACCGCGTGCATCAGACAAATAGTGCCAACTCCTGTAAGGATAATAGGCGTTTGATGGTGCATACAGCGTTAGAGATTGCAATAAAAGCTTTGATGTTGATTGTGACAATTACAGTAACTTAACAAAAGAAAGGAACGAACGAATAGTGTATCGTATGTACGTCACAGTCCCTTCGTGAAGTGTTTCAGCCCCATGGCACCATAATTCGACTTCTGTCTGTGCGTGAGAGCCACATAGGCACACTAAGGCACTACTGGAGCGGCTCCCGACTGCTGGAGAGACGATTGAGATGAATGTAGACGTCCGTGCCGAAGCCGTCCATGGAGATGAGACGAAGGTCGCCTCCAAAGTAGCGCGCATAGAGCCGCGAGAGCGGGAGGCCGTATCCAAAGCCGGCCATCGGCGCGTTGAAGTCGCTCGCCGTAAAATCCTGGTCGATCGTCTGGCCCTCCATCGTCGTGTACATGTAAGTCCAGATAAGCGGGATGGCGCTGCGCGCAATCCCGCCACCTTCGTCCGAGAGCTTGATCGTGATGTCCTCCTTTCCCTCCACGACGATCACCTTGATCGGCGGAATCGCATCCTCCTTGTCGTGGCCGTACCGCTCGACGACCGCGCGGAGCGAGTTCTTGAGCAGCTCGAAGCATATGTGCGACAGGTGGCCGGGCACGTACGAAAAGTACAGGTCCTTCGGGCAGATGAGCTGCACGGGCGGACCTTTGAACATGCCGTAATGCTCTTCGCAGACGAATCGCGCGTTCTCGATAGCCTCGTGGACAATGTCATGCACGTTCTGATTCCAATATACAGTAAGACCATGTGGAGAACCAGCGTGTGCAGGGACTTACGGCACGCGTACAAATGATCCCGACGTAGTCGGGATGGGGCGACAATGTATTGAGCGCCACGTCTACGTGTCAGTTGTGAGAGCTGAGGCACCGGCGCGACGTGTGGACTTACGCTGGCCTATTAAAAACCGGATACCGATCCGAGACATGTAGAAGCGATCGAGCCAGGCCTGGACATCGAGCCCAATGTTTTGCGCCTTTTGGTGTTGCTTCCACTCGAGGACGCCCTGTGCGACGGTTGTCACTGTGGGGTCATGACGCTTCTTGATGTAATCAAGGGTCTGCGTGAAACGCTTGTTGTAGTCGTGTACCTCTGGAGGCCATTCCGTGTTTGTGGTTTTTGCGTAGTACCTACAGGAATGCCGGTGAGCACTATCAAAAAGTGATTTTTTGATATCTCCGACCGTTTCTCGATGGGTATCCGGAGCCGACCTCGGTTATAGCTATTCCCGTTCCCATTGGCTGTATCACCAACACGGCCATACTGGTCTTCCTCAAAAGAAAGATTTGGAGTAGACTCAGGGAGCGAGATGTCGCCTTGGTTCAGAGCAGCTCGGATGTCTGGTGGGAGAGCTATGGGAGGAAAGTTGATCAACTCCTAGAAATCATTAAGCCCAGTGGAGTTAGGACAATGACAACAAGAGATGGCACCGCACCTCGAAGGACTGGGCATACCAGTTCTTGACTTTCTGAATGGAGGGCATGTGACTTAAATTGTGGGGTAGCTCATCGAGCTCTTTGGCGCGGTGCGCTAGTCGGACAGGGAGTTCCTCTTTCCGTACAGAAGGTCAGAGGAGGCGAGAGAGTGGCACCAGGGGCACGTACCGAGGAGGAATTGGCTAGCTCTCAACAAGGTTCCCTGACTTGGGTTCTGACCAAATCGAACCATTTGCTGCAATGATACTGAAATTTATTTATGGTAAATGATTGTTCGGTATGAGATCGGATAAGCTGACCGCCAGTCTGAGGAAAGGATGCAAAATGATATATCTTGTCCCACAACGCAGAGGATATTCTGAACGACATGGTGGTTTGGCGTGAGGAGGGTCTGCAACGCCAAGGTCGGTCTTGAGATTGCTCGTGACAATGTGGGGTAACATGAGATTTCACGTGGTTGCTCCGCTCGCGCCGAGATTGGCGCTAAACTGGTCTGAGGAGCTCAGTTCCTGTAAAATAAGTCGAACCAGCGACGGGCGCCGAATTGTGTCATCATGATCACACGGTTGGGCACCCAGGATTGCTGATTCTGATCTTTATCCGAGATCGCTTCGAATGATCGGATTTATGACATTTCTACTTTGGTGTCCCAAGCAACGCCCTCAAACCCTCCGACTCACCGAACGGCGGTGCGGTGTCGTCCTATTGTGCTTTCCAATCTTCGCGCTTCTTTACACGCAGCGCCTATCCATAATCGTTATAAGGACTAGGGCCCATGCGTGTTCCACCACTCCCTTGTTCTTCTCTTTTTGTCCTCCTTCCCACAGGTACTTCGAGTACAAGTACCCATCTCTTTATTCGTCTTTTCCTTTCCAGTTTCCTCCTCTAGACCTTTCCTTCTTTCTGCCTTTTCCGGGACTCGCTCCCTGACCTCCCCCGGCTGGAAATTTGACCTACATCCAATTCTCGCGCATCTCGACCCCATGAACGTGCTCCAAACGGATTATTCGAATCTCTTCGCCGCTGGTCTGCGTGTCATCGAGTCTCGGAGCACGGACCGGGGGTCATCATCCCACCCTGCCGATACCGTCTCATCCAGCAACCGGGACTTGTCCACATCTGACTTTGAGGATGACTTTATGGTGCCCATCCAGGTCACCTCCAAGAAGTCCTCTCGTTTCCCGTCCAAGCTATGGCGTCACGCCTCCTTTCGGAGAGAAAAGTCTTCCTCTTCCGTGAAAACCAGCGCCTTGGGCGGTGGTGCCAAGCTTCCCCACCGGCGCTGGCTGTCAAAGTTGCCAGGGAATGTCAAGCAGGAAACCCCGCTTGACGCGCGGATATGGGACTGGAGCACCCATGTGTACCATGCTACGACTCTGCTAGGGTGAGTCCCTTTCTGTCTTTGGATCGACGACACCATATTTATTATTTGTGTACTATTACAGAAAAGACCGAGAAGAAGGAGATAAGTGCGTGGATCCGTACCTGGATGACAAGGTCGATCCCGTCGACACGCCGCTGCCCACGCGCACAGCGTTCGTCGTCGCACTGCCCAGCACCGCGTCCCCTCTCTGGGAGCACGATTTTCCCGTCTCGCTACCCAGCCAGCACGAACAACAACACCGGAAATCGCACCGGCCGCCCCACCGGCGCCACCCATACTCTCCCTCCCACAAAGAGACTACCGCCTGCCAGTGGGAGCTGCACTCCACATCGAGCCAGGAAGAATCAGGTATTGATGACGACTGGCACCAGTTCCGTGTAGAGTGGATTGACTTTGGCGTGGAAGGCTCCCGATGAGCCCTGCCAGCCTGCCGTGATGTGGGGCACAAACCAACACGACCTGCCTTCATCAGGGGCTTCGGGCTTTGCGGACGAGGAGGGTTGTCACGCCGCCGCCGCCGCCAATACTCACCAATTATCATCCCCTACAATCGTGCATGTCCATTAGAGGTCTTCCCATTTCCGTTTTGCATGGATCCATCCTGTCATAATGGGCAACATGCACTTGATGTGTTTTGTCTCGCCTCGCCATGACAGGACTTTCTCGATCTCGCTTATCATCCCCTTCATTGTTGTATTATCACAGATACATCCGTTACCATATGCAGTCCCCCCCTGGAGGGTTCTGTATCCCTGTACTGTACTTGTACTGTACCTCATGCATCATGAGTCGGACAACCTTACTTTATTGATTTGGGACACCCCCACTCCGGCTCCGTCCTGCTCGCTTATGTCTCACCATGGTAAATAGAACTCAACTGATGCAAGCGAACATGCTACAATGTGTAAAGTCCGATATGGCCGCGGCTTTCTGAATCCGCCCCAGTCTGAGTCACATGTCTCAAGTCGTTGGGGAGATGCACGCTGGCGCTCTTCTTGCGCCATCGCCGCGCAGGGGTACCACAGGGGTAGTAAGGGTGCACAACAATGCAGAGAGAGATAGCTGCGGTAGATATCATTCTCCCCTCGACCGCCATCTCTACGACAACCAGGTCTTCTCGATCCGTCTGCGCGAGGGAAGTGTTCCACGAAGACCCAATACTTCCTGATACGTATTGGTACACTGAAAAAAAAAAAACTCCCTAGAATTGGGATAAAATGTCTGCCCTCGCGGAAAAGCTCGCCTCTGCGCTCAGATCGCGCACGGATCGGAACATCCGACGCCGACTCCCCTCCCCGGATCTCTCGCTCTCCCATCCGTCGCCGATCACCGCCATTCCTACGGCCACGGCGGCCACGGGTGCAGAAGCAGAAGCAGAAGCCATCGGCGGCGGGACCATCACCATGACCACCGCCCCCTCTTCTATACCAGCAGCACGGGGACTAGGACCGGGACCGGCGACGGTGCATGTGCCAGCGGACTTCTCCTCGAACGACTACCTCTCCCTCGCAACCTCGCCGCTCCTACGCACACGCGTCCTCGCAGCGCTGCACGCCGCGCCGCTGATCCTCGGATCAGGCGGCTCACGGCTGCTCATACACGGCGCGGCGCACGCGGCGCTCGAAGCGCGGCTCGCACAGACATTCCGCGCGCCCGCGGCGCTGCTCTTCAATTCAGGCTTCGACGCCAACGCGGGGTTCTTCGCATGCATACCGCAGACGGGCGACGCGCTCGTGCACGACGCAGCGATCCACGCGTCCGTTTACGACGGTGCGCGCGCATCGCGCGTCGCTCCGGGATACCGCCGCGCGTTCGCGCACAACGACGTGCGTGCGCTGCGGGAAACGTTGTGTGCGCTCCGTGAGGAATCTGCGGCGCTGCGGGCGGGTACTGCGAGCGTGTTCGTCGCGGTCGAGAGCGTGTATAGTATGGACGGGAGCGTCGCGCCGCTGTGTGCTATGCTCGACACGATGGACGCGCTGTTCCCTGCGCGGAATGCGCATATGGTTGTGGACGAGGCGCACGCGACAGGGCTGTATGGGCCCGGTGGGCGCGGACTCGTCGCGCTGCTCGGGGTGGAGAAGCGTGTGCTTGCGCGGCTGCACACGTTTGGCAAGGCGCTCGCCGCGTCCGGTGGTGCGTACGTTCGTCGGTTAACCGCACAGACAGAGATTAGATGAGTAGATTACGCGCTCGTACGACGCCCGCAGCGGTGCTTCTGACCAACACCCTGATCCGCGATTATTTGCTCAACTACGCGCGGCCGCTGATATACACGACGTCGCTCAGCAACGTCGCCGTCATTGCCGCCTCGTGCTCGTTTGACCTCCTCGAAGACGGCACGGCAGATCGGGTAGGTGTCGCTTACTTTGTCCGCCCTCGCTACCACGAATTTTATATCGCCACAGCTCGCTGCCCGGGTTCTCGACCACTCGATATACTTCCACGAGCGACTCGGTGCCTCTCTCGCCGCGTCATCCATTCCACCACGCGTTCTCTCTCTCCCAGCCCATCTCCAGCAACCCACTAAAACTCAACTCCCGACGCCAATTATACCTCTCTTGACGCCTCGCGCGCGCGCGCTGTCCGCGCACCTCCTAGCACACGGCATCAATGCACGTCCGATAAGTTGGCCCACGGTCCCGAAGGGCACGGATCGAGTACGCGTTTGTCTGCACGCGGGAAACACGCGAGCCGAGCTCGACGCGCTCGTCGATACCGCAATCGCGTGGGCGGCAGCAGTCGCACGCGAAGAGGGCGTTGGCCAGGACAGGGGGCGACTCAGCGTCCAAGGGGAGGTGCGTGTTATGGGCGGGGGCGGAGGCCTATCGTTGCAATCAAAATTGTAGTAGTCGTCAGTCCTGTAGCTCGTGTTGTATGTGATAGAATAGAAAGGCACTGTCAGTCCTGTAGCTCTTCGATTTCCTGCAGGCTTGATTGGAAGTGTGCTACAGAGCTGCTAGCGCGTTGCGGTACTGTACCTACGCGACCGATCTCGGATATGAGAGGCGAAAGAATACAAGAGCAAGCGTGAGAGACACGGACCCTGCACGCCCACCCCGGCTTTAACTCGCGCGATGGCCTCTCGATTCCACTCGATCGCTGCTAGTTGTGCGTGCTTGAGAGTACCTAAGAGCGCAAGATCCTTCGTACCGAGCAAAATTTTATATGGTGACAGGGTTGCGCACCTGAGACGTGGATCACATGTGGCACGACCTTGCACCCGTCGTTATTTCCGATTCTGTCGAGGAGCACAAGGGCTGCCCAGGTCGTGTGCGCTGCTTCGCCCCGCGCGACACGTATGATACAAAGGTGCGTCGTGGGTGAAAAGTACTTGACTGGTCGCGAGAGGGGTCAGTCTCGTGCTATTTCACTGAAGCAAAAAAAACGCACCAGCGAGCGAGGCGCCGACTTCTCCCCAGCCTGTATCTCCAAAGTTCGACAATACGCTCTGTTTCAGCGCGTTGAAAATGTCCTTTCCTGATATCGCCTGGTCTGATGCGGACACTGACGCAGGAGGGGCAGCTGGGATGAACTCGACAAGCAGCCATCTGTTCTGGTTTGCGGGGTCAATAGGGGCATGGGCGAGACGAGGGTGAAGCAGAACAGTACTTTGAATCGAACCATCTCAACTTGCCAGCAGTTTTGTATCGAACCGTGGGGATAAAGGCACCGTCGAGGTCAATGGCAATGACTGGTGCGAACTCAACCTGGCTCCGCTCTCGGCCGTGCCTTTCTTCATTCTAGAAGTGCGACATTCTCCCGGACGTCTTACAGAAAGCGGACATCTTGGTTCCAAGCTACTTCATATTATCTATCGTTGCATCCCTATTCCCCTCTAGCGCCATGCTCCAATAACATCTCTGCAAGCACGGGGTGTTTTTCCTCAGCGCCTGGAAAACGCAGTCTGACCTATGTCGCTTGGCGCAGATACAGTACACTCGCCCCACGTTTAACAACAGTTGCGAAATTTCCTCGTGTCCATTGAACGCCGCCAGGTGCGATGTATCCAATAAGTGCGTTCACGCCACGGCCGCACGACGTCCCTCTCGCGCTGCGGACTCCACGACCACTTTTTCCTGCCATTCACGTCCGCACCCAGCTTGAGCAGTATTTCCGCAACGTCGAATTTCCCTCCGAACGACGCCAAGTTTCGTGCGTTGACAGCCGCGCCGCGGTCGAGCAACAACGGCACGATGTCGGACTGGCCGTTTTCGCGACCCAAGGTGCAGCGGAGTCCAGCCCTGCTTATCCCGGACACTCACGTTTGCACCGCGCCGTACTAGACAGTGCACGACTTTGGGCCTCCGGTTTTCCAAAGCGAGGAGCAGCGGGGTGTTGTGCTCTAAATTCCGCACTTCAGTTATCTGCGCCGCGGCCTTGCGATGGCCATATCGCGAAGCTGCCTGTAATGGAGTAACGTCCTCATTATCTTTGAGGTTTACGTTGCCGCCATGCTCCAACAGTAGCCGGGCCTTCCGTTGTTAGAAGTTTTCGACATATGCAGAGGATGTGCTCTCTACGCTGATGGCATCCAATGATCCGACGGTAGAACGGAGACTTTCAAGCATGGTGAGGAGTGCAAAGGGGAAGTTGCGGTTTGTTACGCCAACTGAAATTGAACAGTTTTGAGCGAGATGCCAACCTGGTCCGCACGCATAGTATGCACCTACGAAGAGATGGTCCGATAGACTACAGGGTGCAAAGATGGAGTGGGACATACACCAATAGGAGATCACAGGATCTTGGGCTCTGAAGAGAGTGCTTCGGAGCCGGTGCACAAGAAGTTGAAGGGTGATGAACTTGAAGAGACTGGCGTGAGCTGTTACAAATGGTGTAAGCATACTCCGTACTTCTGAAACCTCGAATCCGACCAATTTTTAACGCTCTCACACAAAAACATCAGTAACATTCAAATGCGAAACCACTACATCAAAGAGTGATGAGTCGGGACGGCCCCAAGAGGCCGTCAAGACTTGTTAGTTAGTAACAAACGGGATTGGCATTGAACGGATCATATCATCAAGCGGAAGTATGTCACGGTTTGCATGTCACTGGCAGCATTTGGCGCTCGTGTAAATAGCATTTCTAATAGCGAGCAACAAAGGCAGACACATTGAGCCGAAACAAAACTATGGCAGCACGGCCGCGGCACCCGTTGCAGGCCTGGGTGTTGAGGGAGCATAGTTCTGTGGCGGTCCATCGACGATAGGGAATCCGTTTTCCGTGCGCTCGGTCTTCCAGCGTGTCCAACTGTTACCTCCAGCCGAGTCCATGACTTCTTCAAATATTCTTGAAGACCATTTGTTCTGAATGTCGAAAGCTTGCTTTCGGCCATCAGCTACGTCGGGTGGGAAGGGTCTAAGACTTCAGGTAGAGCAATTGGTACTGAATGAGGACGAACCAAATTCCAATACAAGCTCCGGCTTCCATACTTCCTCATTTGTTTTTGGGAGTTTGTTGACCTGAATGTCAATCTTTGGGTTCGCGTACTGTATCCTAGGCATGTCTTCCTTCAGGAAGTGACTACGAGATACGTTCAGTGGACTGTTCGCGTAGGAAGAATGAGGGACCTACCGTGATCCGAAGTGGTCATTTCGCTGTGCCAACGTGAGAGTGATGCTCTTGACACCGACTAAGGTAGGTCGCGGTGCCCTGTTAAGACTTTGAAGAATTTTCGAGAGGCGTGAAGGCCCCGGAAGTGGCTTGGGCATTGAAAGCCGCAAAGCGGCGCGTCGCATGAACAAATAAATATACGCTATTTGGCGCGCCGGCAACACTCGCCGGCAACGCTCAAAGCATTCAACGAACATGGATGAAGACGGCACTCTGGTTCGACGTCGTTCTCGTCGTAGCACCGCGGGTAACCGGTGCGAAATAATTCTCGTCCCCCTGAATAGCGTATGTCTGAATGCGTAAAAACAGTGTGGAAGCTGCGCTCGCAGAGCTCAGCGTTGAAGACGTTAAAGATGAAGCAGATGACAAGTCATTATCAAAGGTCACAACTCAGAGTCCACTTTTCGTTCGCGACCTCTTTAACACACCTCCGCAGACGATTCAGATCTGACTTTGAAAGCACGGACGAGGAGGCAGAGGCAACGCAGCAGAGGCAACGCAGCAGACTCCTGACGCAGGAGAAGGGCTAGTCAGAGCTGAAGAACGTGATGCATCCTTTCGTATCCTCCCAGAGCGCTAACTTTCATCCGATCGTACTTTACGCGCGCAAACGCAAGACGAACTTATTGCGCGTGCTTTGGACATGGAAGAGGGAAACATCTATGAGCACAGGAATTACCTTTCTGTATAGGAAGAAAAGAGGAAGCGGGCGCTCGCGGTGCGCACAGCCATCTCTGGTCCTCTGTTGAGATGGGTCAGCCGCTGTGAGACATGCTCAGTACCGTCTGAGGCCCGACTTCCTGGTATGTTTGAATCACACGACTTCCGGTACTCCGCATGTACTTAGTCTGGAAGACGGCAGGAATGGTGCATGTGCCTCAACCTCGACACCAGGTGATTCAGAAGCGAAACTAGAAGTTCCACAGCCCACGAATGGCGTAGATGCCCCACTTCCTCAAGCCTTGAGTCAAGCTTCACACGGAGACTGTGGGGAAGAACTACGATCTCCATGAGATCTCCCAGGACGAGTCAGCAACACGCCCCCTATGGGAGGATACCATGACAGCGATGTTTATTTCTCACGTGAAGTGGGAGGATGTTAGAGCATACGTGAGCAGAGGGCGACCACTTTGTGAGTCCTGGCTTCCTTACCCGCGATTCTTCTCTGATAACGAATTATATCAATTAGCCAGACCAACGCGGCTATGTCTGATAACGGGACGACCTGCGCGCTATCTCGATCCCCGTACCAAGGTACCATTTGCAACGCCGGCAGCCTATCAAACACTTACCATGATTCTCAACCACGAGTACGTGTGGAGCCATACACTAGGATCCTACGTCACTCGTCCGGACATGTTTGCAACTACGCCACAAGATGGGACAGCCAACGGAGACTAGGCAGCTAACGATCTCAGTGCCCGGTCGATATCCGTTGCGGCGCGACTCGCGATCCTCCAGCTGACGAGCGTGAAACAATGCTTGTCAAGTTCGACGAGCTTGCAAGATTTGTGAGTACCGCAATATCTGTGAACGAAGGGTCACTAATAGCAAGAAAAGCGGTGCTCCTGTATAAGCAACTTGTCTTGTCCTGATTCAAATTGCCCTACTTATCCATTCCACTGTCAGAGTGCGCCGGTAAATGTAAGAATGACTTCTCAGCGTACAAGACCGATACCCTCAGAAGGTCTCACTGGATGCAGGTGCATTGCAGGAGATGCATCATGCACGATCTGGCTGAGCCATTTCATCAACTTTCGATCTCCATTTTTTAATATTCATCGAATGCCTGGGCTTGCTCTTGAAACAAATGAAGCACAGAAATTTAGCCGAATCACAGCTTCTGAACTCATCAGCAAACGAATTGGATAGATCTTTTCCTGTCTACTTTTTGTAGTCGGCTAGGGCAGTACAAAACATTGATTGAAAGCCGGCGTCAGGAGGCCAATGCCACGGTCATAGTAGGGTGAGTGGAGCGGCTGCACTGAAGAGGCTCAAAGATACGCCAATTCAACCATTTGCCGATCACTGACAATTAGACGCCCGGGCCTAAGCGCTAAGCTTGGTGCATGTACTCATCATTCTGTGGGAAGTTGGAGCGATTCAGCTTGCAGCTTGCATTTCAGTGTTGCAGTACTGGAACGAGCTGATGACCATAATGTGGATGAGCCAACGCGGGCCAAAGCGCTACTTCGTGGGCTTGAAAGGCCAGTTCTGTAGTAACTCTTGAGTCCGTCAGAGAGCCGCATTTTCGCCGCGTGGACCCATGTGACGTCTCCTACTTTTCGCACGTTTACGCGTCTACGTCTTCCCTTCTCTTCTCTTGTGCGAATTCCTACAGTGTTCACATTCGATTCAAACCTCTCACTTTTCATCGGATCATTTATTCTGGAAGCCATGGAATCTTTTCCGACGTGTCGCTTCAATGCGATACACGACTACTTGACGTCGCATCAGTGCGGCATCACCGACGGAGAATTCCATTTTGGACCCAGGCTGAAGCCTTATGGAATCGAATGAGGTGTGTCTGCTCCTAGAGTCCTATTTTGAGCGTGAGGTATTGACATTCTCAGCACTTGACTGTGTTTCGTTTCGAACCGTTCATCGACCCCACCTACAGGGAATTTCCGAAAACTCGATTTACATCATACTCCAATTACGTTCAGATTACCCACGAGTAGCTTTGCGCCTCTGCACTCCACACTGCTTCGTGTATCAGATGCTCAGATGTCCGTGAGGACGGATCAATGTTACCCCAGTGTGCGTGTTATCATTGGGACGATTCCTGCCAGTGATCCTCGGTACTTCTCATATAAGCACTCCAGGCACGAATGACGACACAAATTTATCGACGAAATAATTTTACGCGATTAACTACCGCCTGAGGGCACCACAGTGCTTCGATTTTTTGCCATGTGATGCGGATTCTTTGTCTAACACGTACCCTACTAATCTTACAGTTTTATATGACAAACTTGCGGTCCTCAAGATGTTTTAGGCCCATTGATATGTGTGTCGACGGGCCCGGGCTGTCGACTAGACACTTCCACAGTTGGGTTCATGCTGACCATCATGCTCCGATATCCACGCCAGCGAACACCAAAGACTGCTATTAAATTGTATTACCTCATCACAATATCAATCACGTCACAACCCCATTGTGCCCTCACTCTACAGAGTTAAACAAATGCATCCAAGCGTCGCGTCGCGCTGAACCCTATCGTGGAATCATCAGCAATTTAAAAATAGAATTTTACTGAAATTACCGGAACTAATTCTGCTAGGGCATGATCTGATGTAGACCCGTAGCCGGGAACCTAAGACTTGACGGGCTCTAGGTCAGTGTCCCCAGAGCGAGTAGCCTAATATTGATACCCGTACCTAGATCAGTCGACAGCAGGCTTCCCATGCGCTGGGTACGCGAACTAGACTCGGAATAAGGTAGAGCCATGTTCAAGTTGGCTCCACCTGGCACCTTCTGCGCGGACGAAATCGGGTGGGAACCCGGTTAATTGCCATAGAACACAAACAACTCTTGCATATAGGTCAATTGAGTGGCCGTCTCGGTGCTTTCTCGGGTTCTTCCCCGTGTCTTCATGCGGGCCCTTTTTAAAAATATTTCTGTTCGACACGTTCTACTCTTTGTTGAAGCTTCTCGAATTCGATAGAGCGCGATACAGATGAGCAAGATTTGCCGACAGAAATGAACAGTGATTAACTAGACGTGAAATACTGCAGTCGCAGTGCAGTGCCCTTTATTCTCTGGTGGTGGAGTTCAGAGTCGAGGACATGTCCTCCCATTCAAATCAGCTCGATGCCCCCATCCCTCGACTTGGTCTAAGTATAATTTAAGTAAGAGTGACCATTGGGACTCTTGTGGTGCCAGCGCCGGGCCGTCCGTACCTTGTGGGCCGTTTTTTGAGGAGCTTTGCCGAGTCTTGGCCGGTCGTACAGTAGCGAAACTACAATCAAGAGAAGCGTATACGCACCCCAATTGTGGGACATGAGCCGAAACACAAGGGTGGCAATTACATACATTAGCTGGCCTTCCTTTGGGTTTAGCCTGAGTTGTTGCGTACTTCGGCATCAGTTCAACAACTTCGCGAACCTCTGCCAGTGCTTCTAATCATAGAGAGCGATATTGCAGCCATAAGATACCGTAATACCAATACAAAGGGCTTTCCTTTCCTCGTGGATATGCTACTCCCTGCATATAAAGGTGCCAGTTTCAAGTTGCAGGGCTCTACATCAATCATCCCTGCTCTGCGATAAGTCACAGATGTCCTATTGGAAATGTGCCCTCATCTCCGCTTGCCTTGCCACTGTGGTATTTGGTGCGTCACCCGGTATTCTTTGCTGCTGAGGTCGGTAATTCCCTATCCACGGGCACCTGACTGTCGCGTGTAGGCGCCCCACGACCAACTTCCACTGCTCCCAGCGAGAGCGCTACTGTTGTCCCAGCCAGCGATGATCCCAACTTCCCAATTTTCCCTCCAGGCTCGGATGTCTCCGCTCAGCCGATACGAGGCGGACTCGGTGCCCCAATTCTCGGACCACAGAACGTGCCGGTTCAGCAGCAGAATCCGGACCTTATTGCACCCCCTACTACGGATCATGGGAGCGTGTGTGTACTTCCACTATTGTTCACCAGCAAACAGCCGCGTTCTGAATGGAGTCTAGAAAAAATGCAAAGTGGTCCTTCACTCTCAGTAGCAATCGTCTCCAGACAGGTGGTTGGGCCAGGCAACAGAATGGTACGTCGTCTATGTGACCTTCGTCGATTAGGACCTAACACCAAGTCGTTAGTCAATTCGATGCCCATCGCGACAAGTGGGTATAATATCTTTGCGTTCTTGGCCATATGTACTCATGACTTCTGAAAGGCATGGCCGGTGTAAACATGCGCCTCGAGGCTGGTGCTGTTCGGTGGCCTTCCTACCTGTTACTGGGTTCTCTCCTATTACTCATAATGTCCCCTCTCTCCCACGCAGTGAACTTCACTGGCATACCACTGCAGAGGTACGCATCTCAGGGTCCTGGTCTCCGGGAAAAGTTAACCATTTACTTAATATGACTTTAGTGGGCATATGTTATCAAGGTAAATAATCCCTTCACGACCTCATTTTCAATCTAAACTGCGATCAGGGAACCACCCAAATAACATCCGTCGACCAAGACGGGCGTAGTTACATCGCTAATGTCGTAAGTTACTAGACTTGGCGACGTTTCTGTTGTCCTTATGCCTGCGTTTCTAGAATCCTGGCGATTTGTGGTACTTTCCCCCTGGGATACCTCACTCCTTGCAGGCTACGGGGGATTCACCAGATGGATCTGAGTTCTTGCTGGTGCGTGGCCACGATCGACACCGTTGATGTCTTATACGCTCCGCTTAGGTCTTCCCAGACGGTGACTTCAGCGTTGATTCTACATTCCAAGTAATTTCGTCCTCTTGTGTGCCGGTCGCACCCCTTATTGTCATGTTTACTGACAGATAACCGACTGGCTCGCTCATGTTCCGAAGGAGGTCATTGCCAAAAGTTTTCAAGCTGACATTACCGCTTTTGACCACATTCCATCTCGGGAGCTGTTCATTTTCCCTTCAGGTCCTCTCATTCACCTATAGGCGCGATTTTAGTTCTTTCTGAATTGTTTTGGGATTAGAACCCCCATCCAGCGATGTAGCGCCTTCGAACCCTCAGGGAGAAGTTCCCAATCCC